>JBBBDQ010000729.1:1510000-1517500 GCA_037127315.1 Ascarosepion bandense
GTGTTATGTCCCAAACACGGTAAGCATGTTGTTAGCGTACTCGTACTTGATGTTATTGAGTGTTGGGCTTTTCAGTTTGTAAGGCCTCAATTATTTCAGTCTTTTTGCATGTGGATGATGTTATGATATTTGTGTTGTCGACAAGTCTGTTCCGAATAGGGTTTGGTAGATCTCCGTATGTGTTTAAATGAAATCGAATTGAGATCCTTTGAGAGAGAGATGCCACGTGAGTCTTCGAGTCAGTTCTGTAGTAGTATGGCCGACATATTATTTACGAAATTAGCATCAAGAACGCAGTTCTTCATGGGACATGTGAATTCTGAAATAATATTGATTCGTTGTGTGTGTATATATATATATATATATATATATATATATATATATATATATAAGAGACAATGTATATTATGTTTAATCATGAGCCGTTCTAAACATCGTATTTTGGCTTTAATTTTAGGTGAAAATAAAGACAAAAATTCTCCAACATTTGGATAATCTTTTGTTAATTTGGTTTTAAGTTTTCAGCTCACATGAGTCATCTTCAGAGAGGATATGTTGGAGAATTTTTGTTTTTATTTTCACCTGAAATTAAAGCCAAAATTGGATACGTAGAATGGCTCATGATTAAATATAATAGGCATTAATTGTCTCTTATATTTAACAGTATATGTTTAGAAAATTATCTGCTGCTTCGATACACTATATATATATTGTCATCCGCAGACAGATCTGTTTCGCTGTATCACAGCTCATCAGTATGTTTAGACATCTGATTGCTTTTTACCCAGAATTGAAACCCAACCAAATTGGAGTTAGTCGGCGATTCTACCTCTAAGCTATGGGCGCTCGGTAGAAGGATGCAGACTTTTAGCGTGTGATATATCATGTATACACACACCAATAGTTGAGTGTTCCAATTGATTACTGAATGAACGATGAATATATCTATATAAATCCTATGTTTACCCTGAAAGTATAAAATTATGAACAACATATCTCTAGCTGAAGAATTGTTTGCAAAATATCTGTAATCGAATCCATAAAAGTGCATAGAAACTATTTAGATTCCAGCATTAAATAACCCCTAGAGGTTGATATGCCACTGAACTAATAGAGGTCATGGGAGATGCACTGTTATGTCTTGATCGTAATGTTAGACAAGAAAGTGTATTGAACGCAACATAGAAGTTTAATAGAAATGTACTATTTAAGGGGTCAGATCCCCAGTGTCATTTAGAGGAAGCTTACGTGGTGCGCTCAGCGATATGGTGTGGTATCCTGCGTATTCACATCATTCTTTCTTGAAACTCTGAGTCAGTCTAGGAAAATCTGAAACCTGATATTTTTACTCGAGAAACAAAGAAAATTTGCATTTAATTATTGCATGAAGTGATTGATTACATTATCTATATTTTGAGATTGATTATTTTTAGATTGAATTTACCTATCAACTTAGTTTTAATTTGATTTCTAATCTACTTCTTTTATTTATTTATTTATTTATTTATTTATTTATTTGCTTATTCCTACTCTGAAGCTGTCGTTTTCCTCCTGAATTCTAATTGAAAGAATTAATAAATTGTAGCAGAAATGTTCGTTAACCACGTACAAGGCCCAAGTGCCACTCAAGATATAGAGGTTGCAATATAATAATGTACTTTCACCCTGTATAAGGCCCGAGAGCAACTCAAGGTAGAAGGGTTACAAAGTTAGGGGTATAGTTTATGTGGATAGATGAGGAAGGTAATGAATATCTTGAACTGGTTAAGATTGTAGTGATCAAGAAAGAATCCTCTTGGGAGTCGGTTTTGCTGAGTAGTCATATACGGGATGAACCTTAATCAAGTAGAATATACTTCTTGGCAATGGACTACGGAGGAAATGAAGGCCATTTACTAAAATGCGCCTAGCATGGTGTGTCCTACCTATGAAGGTTGGACTGGTGAATGTAAAGAGTGTAGTTTGTCTGAGCACTTTCTATGGAGTTACTATTTAATGAGTGGACCTGTCCATCAAAAATGACGGCAGATTAAATATTTATAAGGAGAATATACACTACCGGCCATAATTATTAGGCCACCCCAGTGTTTTAAAAAATAATGTATTTCATACTATTTTTTAGTATTTATTGCCAAGTGAATAATTGTAAATGAAAACAGAATGGCCCTTTTCTTAATACTGCATAATAACATGTGCATCAAATGAATTTTTAGGGTGATTCGGACAAGTTCATCTTTGCAAAATTTTACAAGGTAAGGAAGCAAAGTAATAACAAAAAATTAATTCTATTTTCATTTGCTATTATTCACCTGGCAGTAAATACTAAAAATAGTATGAAATAGATGATTTTTTTTAAAAACTGGGGTGGCCTAATAATTATGGCCGGTAGTGTGTGTGTATATATCTAAATCTAAACTTATTTATAGATGGAAATTTGTGTGTCCCCGTTAACTATAGACTCCTAAACGGCTGAACCGATTTCTTGAAAATTTACACAGTTGTACGATAAGCGTCTGCGAGTGTTCTTAGCTAGGTTTTGTTTTGAGGTACCCTCGATAAATATCGATAATCGAAAAAATCGGGTTATAGAAGGAGTGGTCCGATTTTAATCAAATTTGATACACTCATAGACAAAGACATAAAAAACGATATTCAGAAGTTTCAAGGTTGCAGTTCTTATAATAATGCAGATATTCAATAATGTACATATATAAAAGTAAAGATGTTTGTTTGTGTGTGTGTGTGTCTGTTTACCTGCCTGTATGTCTGTATTTTTTTTTTTTTTCAGCCCTTTTATTTTAGTTTTTGCTTCGGGTTTAGCTCTAAGTAGGTATAATTGTAGTTCTTAGTCTCAGCCATGATACCATTTACTCAGAGGACTTATTTAGCCTTCAAAATTCAGTTTATGACTAAAAAAACTTATTTGATATCGATGCCAGGAAATCAAAATTTGACTTACATCCATTCATTTTTCTTTCAGTCTATGGTTTCACTTTAACTGGAAACAGCTATTGCTTTTTAGTCATTCGTGCCAACGTCCAAAGAGTCTAAGCTCCAGGACCATGGATTAGTTTTAAAGCTTTCATTACACCCGAGCAACGCCGGGCTACACTGCTAGTATATATATATATATATATATATATATATATTCAATTACTCGATGACATAATTTTTGTAAAAATTAAAATAAGGCAGTTAAAGAGCAAACATGTGACAAGAGCTTTCATAACTGGTTGTAAAGTTTAATAACTGGTAGTAAAGAGGATGAAGTGTGGTGACACTGCCTCACTATTGTCTCTTTAATGAACTGACCTCATACTACCTTGCTCTTGTTTCTATCTCCATGAGCACGACAGGATGGATATATATATATATATATTATTCATCCGCATACAAGCCTGTTTTGCTGTATCAGAGCTCATCAGTTGGGATAGACACATCCACTTGCTTCTGGCTAGGATCGAAACTCAACCTATTTGGTATCAGTTGGAGTCGCCACCCACTAAGCCATAGGCGCATGGAATCAGAGAAGGGAATTTTTTTAACGTGTTGTATATAAGCAGTGTATCCACACGCCAGTCCCCGAAAGAACTCTCTCTCTCTCTCTGTATATATATATATATATATATAGAGAGAGAGAGAGAGTTCTTTCGGGGAATGGCGTTCGGACAAGTTCATCTTTGCTTCCTTGCCTTGTAAAATTTTGCAAAGTAATCACAAAAAATTCATTCTATATATATATATATATAGAGAGAGAGAGAGAGTTCTTTCGGGGAGACTGGCGTGTGGATACACTGCTTACATATATATATATATATATATATATACACACAATGGTCTTTATTATAGTAGAGAGGATTATTTTCTTTTTAATTTATTGTAGTTATGAAAAGAAAATGTTTTGTGTATGTCTGTTAATTCTGGTTTCTTTGCAAAATAAACCTCTTTTTTTTTCTTAAATGCATGGTTGATCAAATAACAAACAAATTTACTTCCTTTAAATTTATTTGGCTTATCAGCTTATCTTTTAACTATTTTTTTCTCCCTTTGTCACAATCACTTTCTGACTGTCTGGTGGTGTTTAAACAATAACAGCCGAAATGAGAATTCAGAGAGCCAAGTTTAAATTCCCACGTAATCGCCAGTTAAGCAACATTGAGCATGGTCCATACCTAGACGGGTGACTGCTAAGAAATACCAGCGTGTAGATGATATAGCTCAGTCTTCTTCTTCTTCTTCTTCTTCTTCTTCTATGTGCCCTGTCCCTTCAGGACGTAGGCGATCATGGATCTCCACGTCTCCCTATCCCTTGTGGCTCTTAGTATGTTTGCTCCTGTTGCTCCTGGCAACCCCCGTTCCGTCATCCACCTGATCAGACCCTGCAAATATGTTATCCGCTGCCTTCCTCTGTCTCTCCTTCCTTCTATCTGTCCAGTCAGTATCAGGTTCTCCAGGCTCTCCTTCCTCATTGCATGTACCAGGAACTTCAGTTGTCTCTTCCTGATGCTCAGCATCAATTTCCTTTTTGTTGACATTCTTTCTAACACTTCGTCGTTGCTTGTATGTTCAGTCCACGATATCCGTAGCATCCTTCTGTAGAACCACATTTCGGCCGCTTCCAGTTTTGTCCTCATTTTCGATGATATTGTCCAGCATTCACAGCCGTATTGAAGAACTGACATCACGTAGCAGTCTAGCACTCTTTTCTTCGTTTATCATATTAAAATGCCATTTCCTATACAATCATTGAAATGAAGCAGTGTGGAGACTGGTCAGTATGGAGATGGATGACCACTTGGAAATACCAGGTACTGTAAGCAACAATAGCTCAGATAAAAGAAATTCTTACAAACTAAAAAATATTTTCTGGCTTTAAATCATTTGCAAAGGGTTAACAAGCCATAAATAAGGAATGGATCATGCAATTGAAGAAATAAAACTTAATTTGTATGTATGTAATATGCATGTGTGGATGTGCAGGTGGTGTAATGGTTTGTGACTTAGAACAAATATCCCTGGGAAAGACATAAATCAACTTCTTTTCTCCCTCACCAGCCATGGGTTAATTTGTAAAAATTTGTATCACTCTACCCTTATTATCTCAAAAACATTCTAAAAAATATCTTTTAGCATTAAATAACCTGCAAATGTTTAAGTAGTCAAAAATTGCAAATCAGTCAGTTAAGTGCCACACATAATACACGTTTGGGCGATCATGTCTCAAAGGAGACATGACTGACTAGGCAAAATATTTTCTTGCAGTAGATTGCTGTTACTTTCTGCAGTAGACTGGTTGCCAACCAAAGCTACAGAATCCAATCTGTCCTGCTATTTAACCCATAGCTGGAGGGAGAATAGACAGATTAATACTTTTCCCAAGGTTTTTTTGCAAATAAGTGAATGAAGGGAATTCAACTGGAATTCTAAATTGGCTCACTGATTTCTCATTCTGAGTCAATATCCACTGCACCACAATGTCAATTTCAAGATATAGGTACAATTACCCTGGGAAAAATATGAATCAATGTTTTCTCCCCCAGCTATAGGTAAATAGCAAGATAAACTGGGCCTCATCGCCTTGGTAAGTAACCAATCCAGGAGAAGGTAAATTTTTAATTTAAACCAACCGAGAGAGGTTTGGACTTTATCATACAATCATGCTGAAGGCACACTATTGTTAGTATGGTTTGCAGTACAGGTAGTGCCTTTACAATCTTTGTGTGTTACAAAACTCGTGATCAGTATTTTCCTCTGCGGGATTTTTATCTTAATGTTTACTTTCTTTCTTTTTAGTATCATGAAAATATTCCATGTATTTTCCATTTGTCTTATGGATTTTTCATTTTTTAAATATTTTTCATTTTTTTTTTTTATATCTATTATTATTTTTAGGTGAATGAAACTTACTTTGTTAACGTTTATTTGCTCTTGTAGCTTCATGCTTCAGATAACTAATTTCTCTGGGTGTTATTTTGATTATAAAAATCAAATTACCCACCAAATTGAATTAGTCATTTTTGTACAGAACTTTTAACTTTTCACAGTAAAATGATTGATGGTAGTAATGGTTGCGAAGCTGTTGGGTGGGGTGAGGAGGGAAAAATCATGAGATTGGGCGAAGTAGGAATTAAAGATTAAGGAAATACCAAGAAGAGATAAACTCAAGAAAAAACTGTAAAAAAATAAAAATGAATTTTAAAAAAATAACAAAGTATCATGAAAAAAGAATCCATAAATTACATTTTATGTTCGAAACATAAAATAGAACAAAATAAAAACTATTTCAAAAAACTTGGAAAGTTTAAAATTGCAAACCTTCAGAGATTGAGTTTTTTAGTAACTAAGAATTTAACAAATTTAGTGAAGATTCGTGCATTGTTAAAAAAGTGCTGGCTTGGTGAGGTGTACCAATTCTTTAGGTGTGATTTTGAGATGGTAAGCATTGACACCTCATTATTTGACACTAGGAAAGATATAAATAGAGATATATAGATAGATTAGCAGTATAGCCCGACGTTGCTCAGGTGTAATGAAAGCTTTAAAACTAATCCAGAGTCCTGGAGTTCAGACTCTTTGGACGTTGGCACAAAAAACGGAGGTTGTTGAAAGGTTGATCTCAAAGCTGTTGAACTTAGTAAAATGAATGGATGTAAGTCAAATTGAGATTTCCGGTATCAATGTCAAACAAGTTTTCCGTCGTAAACTGAATTTTGAAGGCTAAATAAGTCCTCTGAGCAAATGGTATCATGGCTGAGAGAAAGAACTACAATTATACTTACTTAGAGCAAAACCTGAAGCAAAAGACCAAAAAAAAGGCTGAAAACCTGATTTTGATCAGTCTTGATCAGCTGTCGAGGTATCAATTTCCAATAACAGGGGAAATCAGAAAAATAAGTCGTCCATGAACCGACTGGAAATTTTAAGAATATTTGTGTGAAGTTTGGTGAGACTCAGTTAAAAATTGTGGATTTATATAAGGGAACGTGCAGACAGACAGTGACACACACACACATCTTGCCTTGTATATGTGTGTATGTATATATATATATATAGAGAGAGAGAGAGAGATTTAGATATTTATAGATAGATATGAATATTTTATGTTTTTTTTTTGTTTTTGTTTTTTTTTGTTTTTTTTTAAGCAATTCACCCCAAGCAAGGTGGTACTTTGACTGGTGTGCAGGGGATTACAAGAAAGAAGAGTGAAAAGAAAAAGGGACAATATTTAGGGGTTGGCGAGGAAAGGATAAGAGAAAGATGGGAGTCAAGGGGATGAAAGATGGTAATTGACATTGCATTTAAACTCTTGGAGATTGTAGCTATCAGGGAAGCAAGTATACAGAAGGGAGTTCCACAGGAGGGAAATGTGAAAAATAAATAATTTAGAGTGGAAGTAGCACTTATATATTTGACTGTTTTTTAATAAGTTACAAGGATTACCCACAATGCGCCACTGACCCATATATATATATATATATATATATATAAATAGCTGAGCAG
>JBBBDQ010000729.1:1522500-1717500 GCA_037127315.1 Ascarosepion bandense
GGGAGGGGGACTCACAGACTCTTCAACAAATGTAAGAAGTGAATAAAATGCTCCTCCTGCAAAGACTGGGCTGGTAAATTCTTAAGTACACAACCTTAAGAACACATAGATGTCAGCTATTAATTGACAAAATTTTGGCATGTGTTTTGTCGTATTATTTTGCTGTTAAGTTGCGCACTTGGCCTGCGTTTCCTTTTAGTAAAGATCAGTTGTCCTATTTTCATAAGAGTTCAGTTGTTTATAAGTTTAAATGCCAATGCAATGCAGTAAACGTAGGACCTACTAATCTGAGGTTAGAAGCATGGGTACTGCAGTACATTCTGTAAGTATCAAATTCTCTAAGCCCTCTTTCCTCATTATGCATCCCAGAAATTTCGACTCTTTCTGATTCTAAGTATAAGTGACCTTTTATTTCTATTTTCCTTAAATCTTTCTTGATACTTACATACTCTGTTCATAGTATTCCTTGCATCCTTCCATAAAATCACATCTCTTTTGCTTGAAGTTTGATTTTCATCTGTAAGGAAACTGTCTAGCTTTCACTGTGTTTTTATAGTGTGGATTTTAAGTAGCAGTTTAGAAGTCTTTTTCTAAATATTTTGTTTAGGTTTTTGAAGGCATCTTTCTGCTATTCTAATGCACCTTTGTATTTTGTCACATTTTTCATCTTCTGTTAAAACACCTCCCAGATATTTAAACTTCTCTACTTTGAAACCTTTATTTTCTAGTTTGCTTAACTAAACATGAAAATAAATATGTAAGCTTGAGATGACATCATGATTCCACAAATTAAGAATTTTAAAGCAGCCTTGTCATATAGATGACTGCCATAGTGTCCAATACATTTGAAACTGTCATCACTCTACAACCAGTTTCACAGGTCAATGGTTAAAATGGCTTCAAGTGAATTAATACTATAAAACAAGCTTAAAAATGATGATCTTCCATCAGAACATAGACTGACACTAGAATATCACAAACCAAATAATAATTGTTGGTTGGTTGTTTTGTTTTTATGGCATATCAACCTCGGCAGATCATTTATTGCCAACTAAATTTTATTTATTGCTGGTAATACCTTTTTCTTTTCAACAATTTATTGTTGTTTTTATATAAGTTTTGTGTCTAGTAATACTTTTTTCTTTTTGAGTATCAAGATTCATTGGGATTTGTTTTTTTAAGGACAGGGTCCCCAAGTCCTACCCTGTTATTTAACCCATAACTGGAAGGAAGGGATGACTTGATACCTTTCTCAAGGGTACCAGTGCTTAAGTGAATGCAGGGTATTCAAATGGAATTAAAACTTGGCTCACCAATTTCTCTTTCCGATCCGATATCCACTGCACCACAATGCACATCCCTCACTAAATGTTTACAGCACCTGGTATTCCCAAGCGGTCACCCATCTAAGTACTGACCAGGCTCAACGTTGCTTAACTTTGGTGATCGAGCTAGAACCTGTGTATTCAATGTGATAAGCCATAAGCCCAAATAACAAAACCACATCATTAATACTACAAAAATGATTTGCATATGTAACTAGAAAATAAAATATAATTAACCCTTTGTTGCATATTGGTTACAGTTGTAATCTTTCTCTAACCTTTGTTGCATATTGGTTGCAATTGTTACCTTTCTCTAACCTTTGTTGCATATTGGTTGCAATTGTTAACTTTCTCTAACCTTTGTTGCATATTGGTTGCAATTGTAACGTTTCTCTAACCTTTGTTGCATATTGGTTGCAATTGTAACGTTTCTCTAACCTTTGTTGCATATTGGTTGCAATTGTAACGTTTCTCTAACCTTTGTTGCATATTGGTTGCAATTGTAACGTTTCTCTAACCTTTGTTGCATATTGGTTGCAATTGTAACGTTTCTCTAACCTTTGTTGCATATTGGTTACAATTGTAACGTTTCTCTAACCTTTGTTGCATATTGGTTGCAATTGTTACCTTTCTCTAACCTTTGTTGCGTATTGGTTACAGTTGTAATCTTTCTCTAACCCAACCTCCTACACAAATTTCAATTTATTTGTGTGGTTAGAATTGTAACCAGTATGCAACAAACGGTTAATATGTCAACTTTGTACACAACTAAAAACAAAAAGTTTGGAAGGAAACTCTAATCAGTATTTCAAGTTAAAATATTTCCGGAATTTGAGTTCTAATTTTCTTCAAAGTCTGTTTTAATAAAAGAAATTAATAAATTACAGGCAACAGTAACTTGGGCAGTTGAATTGATGAATACCAAATAATTTAACATGACTACTGAATTCAATTTTGTTGTTTTTGTTGGTACAGCATTTCAGCTGAGCCATTCTCCAACTTTCTTCAATTTTATGATTTTGCAGAAAAACAGAAATTGTTGGCTGAATATAACTAATGACTTGATCATTCAGAACAGTGTTGATTTCTGCATGGGATTTTCTTCACTCATTTTAGAACAATCCTTTTGTGAAATAAAACCTTTGCCATAGAGGTGTTGGGAATGGGTCGCCCCTGCCACACAGGTGTTGGGAATGGGTCGCCCCTGCCACACAGGTGTTGGGAATGGGTTGCCCCTGCCACACAGGTGTTGGGAATGGGTTCTATTGTGTGGTAATAAGCAAAGTTGATTCTATATGTCAGCCCTCTTTTCTTTGTTTTTCCACAGAAAAGTGACCATTTCTTTCTCATCAGTCATACACTAAGAAAAAGCTGGACAGCAGAATAAACTGAAATGTTTTTCTGATGATGAAAACAATGTAAAGAGTCATCTGAAAAATATAGGGAATGAACATTTTTTTCTCTTAAATTCGAACCACAATCAAAATCTTTATCATTGTTGGAACTACCAAATATGTCTTTTGAGGATTCCTATTTTTGCTTTAAAAGCAACTTTCTATGTTCTGATTTTTTTCATGTCTACAGATTCTTGGCTGGAGGACAGGTCTTATGATAAGAGCTATAAATATTTATTCTTTGATTCTTATGACTTCAAACACTATTTTTAGTGGATACCAATGTTTGAAATCGATTCCCTATTTTTTTTTAAACTTTAAAAAAAAATGTGCTCCTCAGTAGAGCTTGAACTTGCATCGCCTTTTGTAGGAAAAACTATCGTTTAATCCAGCAGTAGTTTATCCCCTGTGCACCAGTGACAATTCTGCCTTGTTTGTGGTGAAATGATTAAAAAAAAAGAAAAAAAGTTAAAAGAACCTTACTTGGTTATGATGCTTTCTGTGTCTTGGTGGTCTCAAGCATGCCATATAAAATGTTAATTTCTTTTGCAAAGAGTGATGCAGGTTCAAGCCCAGCTAAGAAAATTTTCTTAAGATTTCTTGAGTGCAGTGAGCAATAGACATTAATACATGCTGTTTAAAATAATAAAAATGTCAGATTAAAATTAAATCATTTAATTCTTTCAAAGAATATTATCATAAAAAAGTATTATCATAAAAATATTAATAGTGAGTTTGAGTTTTGTTTAACAACATATCAACCTCTACAAGTTAATTAATGCCAAAAACGTGGGTTTTGATGGTATTTTTTTAAATGTTCAGTTATAGTAAGAAAGTTGATTTAGTTAAATTTTGATGAAAAAGTTTTGTTTGTTCTTTCTTTCAGAAAACTCGAGATGTTTTCTGGTTTTGTATTATTTAAAAGCAGTTTGAAGATCAGGTTTCTGTAGTAAATTCATGTGCAAGTAAGAAGTTAGGTCACAAACTTCTTGTGAACAATCCAGCCGGCAGTGTAGTAACAAAAATGGGGACAGAAATCCTATCTTCCCCTCGCAGCAACAGAAACGTATTTTCACTCACTGATCTGCAAAAAATCCAACTACCATAAGCAAAAAAGCAACAGCCTTTATCCAACAAGCAATTGTTCTGATTGGCCACACCAGACATGGAGGTAAGAAACTGTGAGGGTGAAACACACCTATTCCTCAGATAATGGACTCTCCCTCCTATATTAATAAGAATTAACAGGAAGTTAACTCGAAAAGTTCTTGGGAAGTTCTAGAGTTCTTTAGAGTTCTATTGGAGTTCAGTAGAACTACTAGGCAGTTTATATTAGTCAACAGTTAGCCGAATACTAAGGAGTCAGCTTTTCAGTGGAAGATTACCAAGTTCCTAACATTTAGGGTGCATTAAGTTGATTAGCAACCGATATAGAATGATCATAACTTTCAGTACGAAAACTACTCCACAACAGAAACATTAGTGTATATGATACACAAAGCAGCTCTTGTGGTGCTACTAATTTTATTTAGTTTTTTTTTTCTTTTCACCACATTTTCTGCCATTTTCTTCACCACAAATACATTATAGACTTTTCTTTAATCAGTCCTACATGCCAAACAAAGACGAACTCTCTTTTGTGAAGAATAAGGTTAGTCCCCATTTCTGCCATTCTGCAGTTCACTATGTCTGCTACATTTTCATTGATATATTTTTGTAAAGAGGATTCTGTTGATAGTCAGATTTATTGCTGGTATTTTTTTTTTTTTTTTTTTTCTCAAAAAAAAATTGATAATATTTTTCCTTTGATTTTCTTCCAAAATGTAAAATATGCCAGGATTTGTTATTGGAGGCTATGACTTGAACAACATAAGGTACGCAGATGATACAGTGCTGATTGCAGACCTGGAAAAAAAACTACAAGACCTCCTACAGAAGGTAGCAGTGGAGAATGACAAAAAAGGACTACAAATAAACTGTAAGAAAACTGAATGCATAGTCATCAGTAAAAAGAGTAACCCAAAATGACAAACACAGGTGGGGGATACCAGAATCAAGCAAGTTCAAAAATTTAAATACCAGGAAGTGTTCTAACAGGAGATGCAAAGTGCTACACAGATCTGAAGGTGAATTGGCATGGTGAAGGACAACTCCCAGAAACTAAATAAAGTACTAAGACGCTGGAAAATTTCACTAGAAACAAAGAAGAGAGTGCTAGATTGCTATGGGATGTCAGTTCTTCAATATGGCAGTGAATGCTGGACAATATCATCGAAAATGAGAAAAAAACTTGAAGCAGTGGAAATGTGGTTCTACAGAAGGATGCTGCAGATATCGTGGACCGAATATGTGAGCAATGACAAGGTTTTGTAAAGGATGGAAACAAAAAGAAAATTAATACTGAGCAGCAGGAAGAGACAACTGAAGTTCCTGGGACATGCAATGAGGAAGAAGGGCTTGGAGAACCTGATACTAACAGGCCAGATAGAGGAAAAAAAGAGACAGGGGAAAGCAGCAGATAACATATTTGAAGGACCTGATCAGGTGGATGACAGAACAAGGGTTACGTGGAGCAACAGGAGAAAGTGTGCTAAGAGCCACCAGGGATATGGAGATGTGAAAAGCCATGATCACCTATGTCCTGAAAGAACAGGGCTCATAGAAGAAGAATTTGACAAGTAATAAAATGAAATCAAAGTTGAAGCAGCATAGAATTTAATTATGGCATGGAAATCAGGCATATTTAAAATAATTAAAAGCAAAAAAAATTAAGCAAAGAAAAAATATTGGGAAATTAACCAATTTCGCTCCTCTTATATCAAAACTTATTTGAGGATAAGAAAAAATATATATAAAAAATAAAGCATTTAAATGCTAATTTGATTAAAACCAAGCAACCATTCCTTCCCTTTACACAAGGAAGGGTGCCTAATTGTTTCAGTTCCTTTAAGATGAAATTGGGAATGTTCTTCTGATACACTGCTGCACACTGATGATTATTTAACAGAGGCTTTCCAATTGCAGACCCAGATGCAACATTATGCAATTTATTTGACCTTTCCTGATAAATGCTGAAACATAGATTTTAGTTTCCAACAGTTGAGTTGTTCTGCCTACATATTCAGCATCACACTGATATTTAAATGAATAAATAACTGAACTAGTTTGGATGATACACGCTGTCCTGATGAAGAAATTTCAATATCGGCCAAGACAGAAACAACACCCATGGATATTTTTTAACGAGTCCACTGCAAGCAAGGCATTAAATATATATCCTGGTATAGGAGATGATATATCAATTATTGAGAGAGAGATTTTAATAAAGTTCAGAAACTTGAACTGTAATTTTTTCTTTCCTCCCCCCCCCAAGCAAGGCACTAAGACACAAGGGGTTCAGTCAGTCAGTTAAGTGGCATATGTGATACACGCTTGGATGATCATTTCTTGAAAGAGACATGACTGACTGGGCAGAAGATTACCTCACAATAGTTTGCTATTACTTTCTGCAGTAGACTGATTGCCAGCCAAGGCTATAGAACTCAATCTGTCCTGTTATTTAACCCATGACTAGAGAGAAGAGACGAATTAATAGCCTTTTTCAAGGGTATTTGCACATAAGTGAATGCAAGGAATTCAACTGGAATTCACCCTGACTTTTATTCCGAGCTGATATCCACTGCACCACAATGCATACTTGGCGTAGAATAGTAAAAAATGGAAACATTACTAAGGAGTGGGAACAATAGAAGAGTAAAGGGGAAAACAGTAGATAACAAATGACATTGCATTTAAATTTTTGAGGATTAAAATTGACTAGAAATCAAGGAGCTTGAATGGAGTTCCACAAGCAAGAAATGTAAGAGAATGAAACTCTTAGCATAGAACTTAATTGCATCTAGCCAACCTAACTGTGAACTGATGAAACTTCATTGCCACTAAAGTGCTGTGCTTAAAAACGTCTAGGCACCATAGATAACATTGCAAAATACTAGACGAGATTAGCTGAGCAAATATTATGCCAGTCTCACTAATCCAGTGCAGTTTTAAATAGACAAGACATTATTTCAGACTAAAATGTTTAAGCATAGGAAATTGTGCAATCTTCATGTTAATGGTTGATTGCACAACGTCCAATAGACGGACAGCACCACAAAATGATTCTCTAATGAATTTCAATTCTTGTTCTAACTTAGAAGATTTTTACAAGTTTTTGTAGATTAGCATCCATTACTTTCCTCTAACAATGGCATTGTGGATTGTGCAGTGGATTGTGGCTTGGAAGAAGAATTCTGAAAACCAAGTTCAAATTTTAGTCAGGTTCATTACATTCATTTACACACAAATACAATATGCAAAGAATGACTGATTGTGAAAGAATATGAAGAAAAGATAAATATTAAAGAAAGAAAATATCTGGAAAAATCATTATTTTCAAAAACTTGTTAATGCAATATTTTTAATCATTGCACTTTAAGCAAGGCAATAAAGCTACTAAAGTGCAAGGAATTACTGAGTGTAAACAAGTATCAGTAAAAAAAAACCTGAAGGAGAGTAAGACAATAAAAGAACATGACTTAAGACAAAGGATGATTGATATTGCATTTAAATTTTGATTGATCAAGGTTTATAATTCCAAATATGTTCCAACCTTAAATAACCCATCAAGGCTTGATAAAAGTGCAAATCAATCAACACTCATCTAAACTTATATATAAATGGAACTTTGTGTGTCTGTTACCTACAAACACCGAAATGGCTGAACTGATTTTCTCGAAAATTTAGACAGTTGTACTACAAGCATCTGCAAGTGTTCTTAGCTAAATTTTGTATCAAGGTACCCCAGTTAAATATTGAAAATCAATAATCGAAAAAATCGGGTTATAGAAGGAGTGGTCTGATTTTAAGCAAATTTGATACACTCATAAACAAAGACATAAGAAACGATATTCAGAAGTTTCAAGGTTGCAGTTCTTACAATAGTGCAGAAAATCAATAAAATATACAAAAGACAAGATGTTTGTGTGTGTGTGTCTGTTTGTCTGCCTGTATGTCTGTATTTTTTTCAGCCTTTTTATTTTAGTTTTTGCCTCAGGTTTGGCTCTAAGTAGGTATAATTGTAGTTCTTAGTCTCAGCCATGATACCATTTACTCAGAGGACTTATTTAGCCTTCAAAATTCAGTTTACAACGAAAAAAACTTATTTGATATCGATACCAGGAAATCAAAATTTGACTTACATCCATTCATTTTTCTTTCAGTCTACGGTTTCACTTTAACTGGAAACAACTATTGCTTTTTAGTCTTTCATGCCAATGTCCAAAGAGTCTGAGCTCCAGGATTATGGATTAGTTTTAAAGCTTTCATTACACTCGAGCAACGCTGGGCTATACTGCTAGTGACATTATAATTTTAAAAGACAGATTTCTGTTCATATTATAAACATGGTACCAAATCAGTTCCTGACTTCTTAAATAATAAACATCCCTACAAGCAATGCAGGATGCTAGTGGATGAGTCTTTCAAGTGAATCCCCATCTCTAGATAAATTATCAACAAAGTTTAAAGAGCTTCTATCCAACTATTATCATAAATTTATTTGCCAACTCCATACCTAACCAGTTTTGAATTTGAAAGTTTTCCTTCTCCAAGATTGGTTGCTAACCAAATCTAGATAACTCAGTTTGCTATGTTATTTAATCCACAGAGAAGAGGGTAATTCTTTTTTTTTTATATGCCACGTACCTTCAGGACGTAGGTGATCATAGCTCTCCACATCTTCCTGTTCGTTGTAGCACTCAATATATTTTGTTGTATTTCTCCCAGACCCTACTATGCCATCAGTTTACTTAAGTCTAGAAATTATCTCATGTGCTGTTTTCCCTTGCCTCTCATGGTGATGTCTTCAGTGTAAATGCCTGTTCGAGATTTGATCACATCAGGCAGATTGTTGATGAAGATTGTGCATAAAATACTGCCGTCATATCTGATGGGGTGCTTCTGCTATTCATCTAGGGGCTCTCAACAAAACCCAAACGAGAATCTACAATATAAGCGATCCCAACCTGGCAGCTTAACTTTCCAACCAACAAGATGTGGCTTCCCTCTGTCTTTTTACGAATATTTCCACAGCTTCTGCTTCGATGAGCTTAGCTCCCTGATGCCCACCTCTACATAAATTTACTCAAGCAACTAGACTGGCAATAAAGTCCCATCCTCTTACTGTCAAAATAGTTGAATGTAACTGTCTCTTCTACTATAACAGTTTCTTTTCTTGCACTGCTTGTTTGTGAAACTCCCTTCCGTATCCTTGCTTCCCTGATTGCTACAATCTCCAGAAATTTAAATGCAATGTAAATTGTCGTTATCTCCCATCCTTTTTATATTTTCAGAACGCCTCTATATCTTGTTCTTTTCTATTTTCGCACTACTCTCATGTAAGTCTCTCACTCTAGTATTCCAATCCTTGTCTCTTTCGCACTACTCTCATGTAACTCTCTTCGCTCTAGTATTCCAATCCTTCTCTTTTGCTCTACTCTCATGTAAGTCTCTTCACTCTAGTATTCCAATCCTTGTCTCTTTCACACTACTCTCATGTAACTCTCTTCACTCTAGCATTCCAATCCTTTCTCTCTTTTGCACTACTCTCATGTAACTCTCTTCACTCTAGTATTCCAATCCTCTCTCTTTTGCTCTACTCTCATGTAACTCTCTTCACTCTAGTATTCCAATCCTTCTCTTTTGCTCTACTCTCATGTAACTCTCTTCGCTCTAGTATTCCAATC
Source organism: Ascarosepion bandense (assembly GCA_037127315.1). Lineage (NCBI taxonomy): Eukaryota > Metazoa > Mollusca > Cephalopoda > Sepiida > Sepiidae > Ascarosepion > Ascarosepion bandense. Next base: position 1,532,005 of record JBBBDQ010000729.1, read on the forward strand.
CTTGTCTCTTTCTGCATTGACTTCATGTAACTCTCTTCACTCTAGTATTCCAATCCTTCTCTCTTTTGCCTCTACTCTCATGTAACTCTCTTCGCTCTAGTATTCCAATCCTTGTCTCTTTCGCACTACTCTCATGTAACTCTCTTCACTCTAGTATTCCAATCCTTCTCTTTGCACTACTCTCATGTAACTCTCTTCACTCTAGTATTCCAATCCTTCTTTTGCTCTACTCTCATGTAACTCTCTTCACTCTAGTATTCCAATCCTTCTCTCTTTTGCTCTACTCTCATGTAACTCTCTTCGCTCTAATATTCCAATCCTGTCTCTTTCGCACTACTCTCATGTAACTCTCTTCGCTCTAGTATTCCAATCCTTCTTTGCTCTACTCATGTAACTCTCTTCACTCTAGTATTCCAATCCTTCTCTCTTTTGCTCTACTCTCATGTAACTCTCTTCACTCTAGTATTCCAATCCTTCTCTTTGCTCTACTCTCATGTAAGTCTCTTCACTCTAGTATTCCAACTTTGTCTCTTTCGCACTACTCTCATGTAACTCTCTTCGCTCTAGTATTCCAATCCTTTCTCTTTTGCTCTACTCTCATGTAAGTCTCTTCACTCTAGTATTCCAATCCTTCTCTCTTTCGCACTACTCTCATGTAACTCTCTTCGCTCTAGTATTCCAATCCTTCTTTTGCTCTACCATGTAACTCTCTTTCACTCTAGTATTCCAATCCTTCTTTGCTCTACTCTCATGTAACTTTCTCTCACTCTAGTATTCCAATCCTTCTCTCTTTTGCTCTACTCATGTAACTCTCTTCGCTCTATATTCCAATCCTTGTCTCTTTCGCACTACTCATGTAACTCTCTTCACTCTAGTATTCCAATCCTTCTCTCTTCTAATTTTTCTACTCTCATGTAACTCTCTCACTCTAGTATTCCAATCCTTATCCTCTCGCACTACTCTCATGTAACTCTCTTCACTCTAGTATTCCAATCCTTCTCTCTTTTGCTCTACTCTCATGTAAGTCTCTTCACCTAGTATTCCAATCCTTGTCTCTTTCGCACTACTCTCATGTAACTCTCTTCACTCTAGTATTCCAATCCTTCTCTTTTTTGCTCTACTCTCATGTAACTCTCTTCACTCTAGTATTCCAATCCTTCTCTCTTTTGCTCTACTCTCATGTAACTCTCTTCACTCTAGTATTCCAATCCTTGTCTCTTTCGCACTACTCTCATGTAACTCCCTTCGCTCTAGTATTCCAATCCTTATCTCTTTTGCTCTACTCTCATGTAACTCTCTTCACTCTAGTATTCCAATCCTTCTCTCTTTCGCACTACTCTCATGTAACTCTCTTCACTCTAGTATTCCAATCCTTCTCTCTTTCGCACTACTCTCATGTAACTCTCTTCACTCTAGTATTCCAATCCTTATCTCTTTCGCACTACTCTCATGTAACTCTCTTCACTCTAGTATTCCAATCCTTCTCTCTTTCGCACTACTCTCATGTAACTCTCTTCACTCTAGTATTCCAATCCTTATCTCTTTTGCTCTACTCTCATGTAACTCTCTTCACTCTAGTATTCCAATCCTTCTCTCTTTCGCACTACTCTCATGTAACTCTCTTCACTCTAGTATTCCAATCCTTCCTCTCTTTCGCACTACTCTCATGTAACTCTCTTCACTCTAGTATTCCAATCCTTCTCTCTTTCGCACTACTCTCATGTAACTCTCTTCACTCTAGTATTCCAATCCTTCTCTCTTTCGCACTACTCTCATGTAACTCTCTTCACTCTAGTATTCCAATCCTTCTCTCTTTCGCACTACTCTCATGTAACTCTCTTCACTCTAGTATTCCAATCGTTATCTCTTTTGCTCTACTCTCATGTAACTCTCTTCACTCTAGTATTCCAATCCTTATCTCTTTTGCTCTACTCTCATGTAACTCTCTTCACTCTAGTATTCCAATCCTTCTCTCTTTCGCACTACTCTCATGTAACTCTCTTCACTCTAGTATTCCAATCGTTATCTCTTTTGCTCTACTCTCATGTAACTCTCTTCACTCTAGTATTCCAATCGTTATCTCTTTTGCTCTACTCTCATGTAACTCTCTTCACTCTAGTATTCCAATCCTTCTCTCTTTCGCACTACTCTCATGTAATCTCTTCACTCTAGTATTCCAATCCTTCTCTCTTTTGCACTACTCTCATGTAACTCTCTTCACTCTAGTATTCCAATCGTTATCTCTTTTGCTCTACTCTCATGTAACTCTCTTCACTCTAGTATTCCAATCGTTATCTCTTTTGCTCTACTCTCATGTAACTCTCTTCACTCTAGTATTCCAATCTTTCTCTCTTTTGCTCTACTCTCATGTAACTCTCTTCGCTCTAGTATTCCAATTCCTCTCTCTTTCTCTCTACTCTCATGTAACTCTCTTCACTCTAGTATTCCAGTCCTTCTCATACCCATTCTCTTCCCACCAACCACTGTAATCTGTTCCTCATTCTGTTCATTCCTTACTTTTAATGGCATGGTGAAGGAAGCATTCCAGAAGTTGAGTAAGTTATTAAGAAACAGGACAATTTTCCTAGAAACAAGGAAGAGAGTACCGGATTGCTATGTGCTGTCCGTCCTTGAATATGACAGTGAATGCTGGATAATACCATCAAAGATGAAGGAGAGACTTGAAGCAACTGAAATGTCCTCCTACAGAAGGATGCTGCGAATATCATGGATCGAGCATGTGAGCAATTATGGTCTTGGAAATGATGGAAACAAAAAGGAAATGAATACTGAGCATCAGGAAGAGACAGCTGAAGTTCCTGGAACACGCAATGAGGAAGGAGGGCTTGGAGAATCTGATACTAACAGGCCAGATAGAGGGAAGGAGAGACAGAGGAAAGCAACGGATAACATATTTGAAGGACCTGATCAGGTGGATGATGGAACGAGGATAGCATGGTGTAAAAGGAAAAGGCATGCTCAGAGCCACCAGGGATAGGGAAACTTGGAAAGCCATGATCGCCTACGTCCTGAAGGGACAGGGCACATAAAAGAAGAGTTTGATACCATTCCACTCCAACAAAAATCAGAGAAAGTTCTATTTCTGTCAAGGCCAGAAACAAAAATGTCTAGATGAGGTATGGTCTAAAAATATATAACTTTCATGATAGATTCGTCTCTTAACATGCCTCTCCCTACGGAAACCATTATGATATCTATCAGGTTTCTTGAAAGCTAGATGGCCAAGTCTGTGAGCCAACAAAACCCGTGGTGGCTTCCATGACAGATTTTCAAAGTCTTGCATTATGTGGCAGGCATTGAAACATTTACAGATATCATATCCTGTGGGCTGCACTTGTAGGGGATAGATAATTGTTTGTGGAGTCTGGGGGTTTATTTCTGTGTTAACATTGGGTCAAGGACATCATCTTACTACTTTATCCGTTCGTCTCATCATCTGGTCTATGAATTGATGTGATGATAAATTGTCGCCTTCTGTAATCTTTTCTTTGATTTTGCTTTTTTCTGTTTAATATTTTTATCTGCCATCTCCCTTCATGAATCATGGTTGTCCACAACTTCCTGTCACTTGTAGCTCTAAGCAATGTTTGTCTTGCTACCTTTCCTGTCATTTTATGGCTGCATCACATTGACATACCAGTTCTTATAGAATAACTGAAGATAAGCAATGTTGGGCTTGGTCAGTACTTGGATGGGCGACTGCTTGGGAATACTAGCTGTTGCAAGCTTGGATGCATGAGTAGTGTGATGGATAATAGTTCTGAAATTGTTAATGGGAGAGAAGAGTTTCAGTTCTGGTTTAATTTGTTATATTCACTTAGCAGATACACTTAGGTAAATATATGTATCTACTTTGTTCTCCCAACTATGGGTTAATTAGACTTGTATCACTACAATATTATTATCTACATAATAAAATTCTTACAATCTAAATAGCTTGAAATAATCCACAAAGGGTTGATCAACCATAAAAAAATCATTAAATCAATCAACCTACACTGTCAACTATTTACACAAGTTTGTTATTTTCTGGTTTCTTATGCCCATAACCTGTGAGTATCAAATTTGCCAAGCTCTTTTTCCTCATTATGTGCTCTAGAAATTTCAGTTGTTTCTTATAAGTTTTCTTTTTGTTTGCATTTTCTCTAAAACTTCATCATTGCTCATATGTTCATTCTATGGTATTCTCAGCATCCTTCTGTAGAACAGTGTTACTATTGCCTCAAGGTTTTTGTTCATCTGTGAAGAAATTGTCCCGCCTTGAATGTTATATAGGAAGACCTATATTGCATAAAATTCCAGTACTCATTATTTTTTGTTTTTCATTATCAAAATTTTCCTGTTTCTTAATGCTGAACTTAAGGAAGGCACATAGAAATAGCAAAATATGTCTTCTTAATGGTAAGCAAAGCATCAAGAAACAGGAAAAGATAGACACATTTTGCTATTTCTATGTGCCTTCCTAAAGTTAAGCAAAGCATTAAGAAACAGGAAAAGATACACATTTTGCTATTTCTATGTGCCTCTCTAGTTAAGCAAAGCATTGAGAAACTGGAAAAATAGATATATTTTGCTATTTCTATGTGCCTTCATATTTAATGTTGCATTCTCCACTTTCTGTTATAACAATTCCTAAATATTTAAATACTTTAAATATTTTTTTTACTTGCTTACTGAAGTAATGCTTACTGCTTGTGATATGATCAAACTTCCATAGCCTCTTATTTCATTCACCTCATCAGTGCACAACAGCATAATGCAGAGTGAAATTGCACAAAATAACAGAAATTTAATTTACCCCTAGCAAGGCAATAAAGCCACTAAGACACGAGAGGTTACTGGATGTGAAAGAATTAAAAAACAGAAACATGACTACAGAGCAAGAATAAAATAAGAATCGGGAAGACAGTCGGTAATAATTGAGATAGCATTTAAATTTTTGAAGATCAAAGTTAAGTGAAAGACATGAAATGGGAAGAGAGTTCTAAAGATGCATTGAAATTGAAAAAGATGCCTTTTGAAAGCTAAACAAAGTATTAAGAAGTGAAGAAAATGCAGTTTCTTTCTTTATTGTTCTCTTTTTAGTTTATTTCTTTGTCATAAAAGGAGTCTTTCTTTACATTTATCTCTCTCTCTCTCTCTATCTCTCTCTCTCTCTCATCTTATTCTTTCTCTTCTTCCTTATACTCATTTCTTTCTTTCTCATACTGTTATGGTGAAACACACCTATTCTATAGTGAATAAACTCTCCCACCTAATTTAAGTAGGAGTAGTAAGAGGAATGAGGGTCAGTTGATGTTGGACGATAGTAGTCAACAGTTAGTTGAATATGAAAGTAGTCAGCGACCTGGCAAGATTACACTGCGTAATACATATTATATCAAGTTCCTAATGTTTTGTATGTCGAAACTCTTAGGACCAACTTTAGCACAAATACTAGCCTCTACGGCGAAAATAACTCCACAACACATACTTTCTTTTTTCTTTATTTGTCTCTTTCTTTTTCTCTCCTTATTCCACATCATCATAAAATGAGTCTTTCTTTACTTTTTTTCTCTCTTTGTTATTCTCATATTCCTCATCTCTCTCATAATTCTTTCTTTTTCTGTCTCTCTTTTTTGCTTTCTTTTTATTCCTCGTTCTCATTTAAATGAGTCTTTCTTTCAATTTCTCCCTCACTCTCTCTTATTCTTCTCTTCTTCCTTATACTCATTTCTTTCTTTATCTGGCTCTCTTTGTTGTTCTCTCCTTATTCCACTTGATAATTAAAGGGGTCTTTCTTTACTTGTCTCTTTCTCTCTCTTTTATGCTTGTCCTATTGGTTGTTCTCTTTATTTTTCTTCATCATAAAAAGTCTTTCTCTACTTTTCTCTCACTCACTATCTACTTTTTGTTTTTAACTTACCCATCTTCTTTCTCATATTTGCTTTTTTTCTTTGTCTTTCTTTGTTGTTCTCTCCTTATTTCACTTCATCATAAAAAGAGTTTTTACTTTTCTCTCTCTCAATCTCTCTTTGTTATTCTCATATTCCTCTTCTCTCTCATAATTCTATTTTTTCTCTCTCTCTTTATTGTTTTCTTATTTCACTTTAAAAAAAGAAAAGACTCATTTTATGACACTTTTCTCTCTCTCTCTCTCGTCTGTTTTAGTCTTATTTCGCCTCTTCTTCATTATAGTTATTTCTTTCCTTATCTGTCTCTCTCTGTGTTGTTCTCTCCTTATTCCTCTTCATCATAAAAGAAATCTCTCTCTCTCATTCTCATAATTCTTTTTTTTCCATCTTTCTTTGTTATTCTCTCTTTATTACTCCTCATCATAAAATTAATGTTTCTGTACTTCTCTCTTTCTCTCTCTCTTTGCTCTTTTAACCTTATTCCTCCTTTTTTTCTTCATATTCCTTTCTTTCTTTATCTCTCTCTCTCTCATTTTAAAATGAGTCTTTCTTTACTTTTCTCTCTCTGTCTCTCTTATCTTATTTCTATTTTTTTCCCCTCATACTTTCTTTCTTTCTTTCTTTATCTGTCTCTCTCTCTCTCTCTCTCTCTCTCTCTCTCTCTGCTGTTCTCTCCTTATTCCTCTTTATCATAAAAAGAGTTTTTCTTTACTTTTCTCTCCTATTATGATTAACAAACTTACTAGATGATTTTGGATCTTTCTAATTTTCTACATTATTTTTTTTGTTCAGAAATATTATGCTAAATATTTGTTTTACATTTAACTTGGATGTAATTTCTTGCTTGAAAAATCTTGATATGTATAATGAATCATTTTAAGAAGTCATTTAAAGTAATTAAAGTTATTTATTTTAATTTTAGTCTAAAATGAAAATTAAAACAAGAGAAGGGAAGAAACAATTGTTTGCAGGGAGGTATTTTTAAGAAATGTTTTTTTTTTGTTTTTTTGTTTTTTTCAGATATCCAATTCCCTAATTATGAAATTAAAACTTAGTACTTACATAATTTATACCACAAATTAATCTCTTATACCATTTCATTTGTGTATTAAGGTGTTCTTAAATAGGAATGTGTTAAGGAATTAAAAGTGGTTTCTGAAAGCAAACAGGAATAGTGTTTATTAAGGCCCAAGAAGTACTCAAGGGTATAAAATTACTGTGAAGTAGTTGTAGGCACATAGGTTTTATTTTTTGTTTTATGGGATACCAACCTCAATGGATTATTGAATGTCAACAAGAGTTTTAGGTTAGGTTTATATTAGAATAGAATAGGTATTATGTGTAAGAAATCAGTTTGTAGATCAGGTTTCATTAATGTATTTTTGTGAAGAGGTTTTTTTTGTCAAGAGTCAAATGTATTCGTTAATTTTTTTAATTCAAAAATGTATTGCTGATGATATTTTTAAAAAAAAATGTATTGCTGGTAATATTTTTTTAAAAACCAGTGCTTTGTGGTGCATTGGATATCGGCTCAGAACGAGAAATCGGGGAGTCGAGTTCGAATTCCAACTGAATTCATTGCATTCACTTACGCACAAATACCCTTGGGGAAAAGTATTAATCCATCTCATCCCTCCAGTTATGGGTTAAATAATAGAACAGATTGGGTTCTATAGCCTTGGTTGGCAACCAGTCTACTGCAGAAAGCAATGGCAACCTACTGCGGGATAATATTCTGCCCAGTCAGTCATGTCTCTTTCGAGACATGATCGCCCAAGCGTGTATCACGTATGGCACTTAACTGACTGACTGATTGCTGGTAATATTTTTTTTTAAAAAATGTATTGCTGGTATTAGTAATATAAAAAAAAATTTATACTTTCATAGTCAATTGGCCCCCATTTGAGGTTTTACTATTTGCCTATAGCTGTGATCTTAACAGGTTCTACCACCATGGATTAAGGTGGATGTGGGAGCAACAGCAATTAAGAGGTTGTTCTATTCTCTACAAAACCTCCTAATCAGAGGCCTTGTCACCAGATGCAGTCTATTGTCATACCGAGGACCTGTAAGGACATAGGAAAATGATGTACAGATTAAGAGTATATATAAGATAAGTAATAATTGACCCTAGACTTAAAGGAGTTACGATTGTAATATTCAAGAAAGCATCTTCATAATAGTCTGCTCCTTAATGTATGGAATTCCAAAAGAAATTCTGATAGTTGGTCAGCTGAGAAGCAAAATATTCAGCACTCCCAAAAGTCACTGACACCGCAAAAAAATAAAACGTGACAGTAATAGTCAGTTGTGCCATATGTCTCATCAGGTAGTTAATAATGATGGTAATAAACGTTTTTTGGAAAAAAAACACCACTTTGTTTTAATTTTGGAAATCTTTTTGTACTAGTGGGTACCAGTGAGTTCAGTTTATTAGAGCAGAAGCCGTGAAAGTATTTGTAGAAGAGACACAGGGAAGCCACACTGCGTCGGTGAAAATGCGACTGCATTGTAATCCATTTTAATAGTTCTGACAGCAATAAATAGAAACATGACACCAAACTATGAAGATTTATAAGGAACATTTTCAAGAGGTTGACTGCAGTGTAATCTGTTCAAACTTGTATTACAATTATCAACAAAACATTTGTGTTTTCTCACCATTCTATGACTGTCAGGATGTGCGCTGTGGTGCAGTGTATATCAGCTCGGAACGAGAGATCTGGATGCTGTGTTTGAATTCCAGTTAAATTCCTTGCATTCACATAAGCACAAATACCCTTGGGAAGGGTATTGATCCATCTCTTCCCTCCAGTTATGGGTTAAATAATAGAACAGATTGGATTCTATAGCCTTGGATGGCAACCGGTCTACCACGAAAAGCAATGGCAATCTAGTGTGGGAAAAATCTTCTACCCAGTCAGTCATGTCTCTTTCGAGACATGATCGCCCAAGCGTTTATCAAATATGGCACTTAACTGACTGATATTACATTGAGCACTGTTTTAGCAACACCAGAAAAAATATTCATATATATGCATGTACACGTATATTTATTGATATATATATATATATATATATATATATAGGGTGTAACAAAAATATTTTCACAAAATCTGAAAGGCAGGTTTGTGACACCAAAATCATTACAAAAGTCCATATCAACATATGTCTGCAAATCTTTGTTTTTGAAGTTTCAATTTTACAGTAGACACTATTAATTGCACAATCCAATATATATATATATATATATATATATATATATATATATATACAGGGTGTAACAAAAATATTTTCACAATTTGAAAGGCAGGTTTGTGACACCAAAATCATTACAAAAGTTCATATCAACATATGTCTGCAAGTCTTTGTTTTTGAATTAAGTTTCAATTTTACAGTAGACACTATTAATTGCACAATCCAATATACAATCCAAAAATACTCTATTACCATATTCTGTGATGCCATGGATTCTGTCTCGGCAGCACAACAATAAATAGCCACAAAGGTTGGATGACTTGGCTCTCCTTGGTCTGTAAAACACAATCTCATGCAGCCATGTAGCCTCGTGTTGATTACCATTCACTTGGCTCTATGTACAAATCCCATCTACCTGCACACAATATAAATATCCTGCCTTTGTTAAATAGAACACTTCTCAGTTAATTCACTTTAGACGTTGAAAACAGACAAGCCATAAATGTACACTAGTGACAAATGTAACCTAGTCTATATGTTAACAAAGCGCCATCTACCATAAACTTTCATTAAACTTAAAAACTCAAAAAAGAAGGATACTCTTATACTACAAGATGTTATTATAGTCTTAAATATCACAGATGTAAGAACTAAAAACGTTTGGTTGAAAAATACGTTTATATTCCTCATTAAACCACGACCCATTTTTCTTGGTGCAAGCATTTAACTCAGATCACCAAGTATGTATAAACTTTGGCTTTAAACTATGACCACACGCTCCGTCATAAATAATCCGTCAAAACTGAGCAAACAGGAGATGTCAATCAGCCAGCCGAAGAGAACGGACGCCATAGACGATCCACCCGATCAGAATGTGAACGCGCGCGCCGACGTCCGGGTCAGAAACTGGTAACAACCCACGTCAGCGATACCAGATCGCACGGCTCATTATAACTTCTTTCTCATACTCAGACACACATACACACATCGCATAGGCGCTTATCAATGCCAACGCACACACGTGACACGGATACTTTTGGCAATACGCATACGCTTCGACGTGATCACTCTAAATGTTAGCGTGTCAAATGTACTTTACATTCGGTGAACTGTATTCTTTGTTTCAAATTTTTGCTTGTCTAAATGATATCAACTCGTAACTAAGTTCAATATATATTTTTACTTTCAACCAAACCTTCATCAGAGATCAATCGTTGATGGAAACAATGATTTTTTTTCAACAAGAACAACGAAAGAACCACTGTTCCAGTTTTTTCTCCCATTGACATTTTCCTCCCTTTTTTTTTTTTTTTTTTTCGTATTGGAGTCCCTGCATCAGTGCTGGTTAAGATAAACTTATTTATAAATGGAACTGTGTGTGTGTGTGTGTGTGTGTGTGTGTGTGTCCCTATCCGTTACCTATAGACTCCAAAACGGGTGAACCATTTTTTTTAAATTTACACAGTTGTACTATAAGCGTCTGCGAGTGTTCTTAGCTAGGTTTTGTGTCGAGGTACTCTTGATAAATATCGATAATCGAAAAAATCGGGTTATAGAAGGAGTGGTCTGATTTTAATCAAATTTGATACACTCAGACAAAGATATAAGAAACGACATTCAGAAGTTTCAAGGCTGCAGTTCTTACAATAGTGCAGAAAATAGATAATTTATATATATATATATATATATATATATATATATATATATATATAAATAAAAGACAAGATGTTTGTGTGTGTATCTGTTTATCTGTCTTTATCTTCTTTATACAAATCCACAATTTTTATCCGATTCTCACCAAACTTCACACAAATATTCTTTAGGCTGAGTCTGAGCTCCAGGACCAGAGATAAGTTTTAACGCTTTCATTACACCCGAGCAACGCCGGGCTATACTGCTAGTTATAACTAAAAAGAAATCATATAATAAGGAACAAACAGGAAAGACTGATAAATCTAACATGTTTCACTTTTATTAAAGATTCATCAGAAAAAATGCCCATATATCTAAATCCGCTGCTATGAAAGTTGGTTCTCTGTGCAGGGCCCGGAAGTTTTTCCCGTCTGAATCCATCCTGCACATATATAAATCTACCATCCACCCGTGTATTGAATACTGCAGCCACATCTGGTCGGGTGCTCCGGATATTCTCCTCGAGGTTCTTGACAAAATACAACGGAGAATCTGTAATATGATCGATACCGACTTGGCAGACCCGCTGCAGTCACTCTCTCACCGGCGTGACGTGGCTTCTCTGTGCCTCTTCTATAAATACTTTCACAGCTTCTGCTCCGATGAACTTAGATCACTGGTGCTCCATTGGTACGAATTTACACGAGATACTAGATTAGCAACTACGTCCCACTCTTTTACAGTGAAACCGATAAAATGTAACCGCAATTTCGACTCCAATAGTTCGTTTTCTCGCCTGTGGAATTCCCTTCCACATACTTGCTTCCCCGACAGCTACAATCTCCAGGAGTTCAAATGTAAGGTCAATAGACACCTCTTAACACACTAACTTTCATCCATTCTCTCAAACACTTATCCCATCTACCTAACACTCATCCTCAGTATCCTTACCCGTCTATCACCCTCCTTCTGACATTTCCTATATCTAACCACTCTTTCTCATCACTTTCCCCTATGTAACCCCCTGCGCAATAGTGGCAGTGGAATGCCTTGCTTGGGGTGAAATGATAAAAACAAAATCTAATTCTCCGATGAAGCTTTAATAAAAGTGGAGCATGTTGAATTGATAAACATTTCATTTGTTCCTTATCTTATTCTGTCAGATTCCGATATATATTTGACCTATATTTGATCACAACCCCATATCTCTCTCTAATATATATATATATATATATATATATATATATATATATAATAGGACCGTAGCTGATGCTAAAAAAACAACGGGCACAGAGAAAATTGCCCGGATTTATTAGTTGACAATGTGATGACGTCATCAGTTTCATCCGTTTTCAGAAACTATGATTTTTGCGGATTTTTTCGGCTATTCCAATGGAAATTAGGCACAGAACGTGAACGAAAGCAGGAAATCGGGTTCAAACTTTCTGAGTATAACTAGTCTTTTTTCCAAAAACTAATAAATTAAATTTTGACTGCGTTCATTCGGATGTTTTCTTCGTTTTTCTTTCTCTTTCTTTCTTTGTGAATTGTTTCGTTTGATTTCTGACAAAGACATTTTTCCTTGCCCGGATTTTCACTATGATTGCACGGATCGGCTCGGACCCGTGCTCGGTGGGCCCGGTAGTCAGATACGGATATATATATAGTAACTTATTTGTGTGAAAATATAATCTTAGCTCTGTTCATTTGAGTATCAAATAGACATCCTGCGTCTCTCGAGAACTAAGTCTGAGTTTGTAAAAATTAATCAGTGGTAAACAAGTTTTTAGAAAGGAAGTAAATTAAAACGGAAAACCTAAATACGTTAACAACCGATGGAAGGACAACGAAAATAGATATAAGATTAAAAGTAAAACCCAATTAAAATATTTTATGGCAGCCAATATGTTATTTTTTTTCCTTTGAAGCCAAGTCATAAAATGATTTCCTGAAAATAAAAAAAAAGATGAATACAAAACAATTTTCTTTTATTTACTGGCGCAGTGATTTCGACAGATGAGAGACCCGAAAAACACTCAGTAAATTCAGTGATGAATAAACTGAATTATCCATTCATTTCTGCCGAACATAAAATACCTTATTTTAGGTACCCGGGCACGTCATAGCCACGAACGTCCGTCTAGAGATTGTATTTTTTTTTTTTTGTTTTTTGTTTTTTTTCCTGCCAGTTTGTTGTCAAACAAACTAATCTATTGGTAGACATAACAAACCGTGTCTGAACTAACAAAAAAATGGAAGCAAAATACACCTAATCAGCCCTGAAGAAGCAACACTGTAAAGGTGTTAACAGTACCCTAAAATAAACAGATGTCGCTTAATGTCAAATGTAAAGTTATTGGTTAGCAGTTCTGATAGAGGAATCGGAGAGCCTTGTTCGAATTCCAATGAAATCCATTACATTCACTTCAATGTTAATACTCTTAATCAAGGGGGTTGAAAAATTTCCTGCAGAGGTTGCCAATTCTTACTGCGGTAGACTGGTTGCCAACCAAGGTTATAGAACCCAACCTGTCTTATTATTTAACCCATAAGTGGAGGGAAGAGATGGATTAATAACTTTTCCAAGGTATTTATGCGTAAGTGAATGCCACGAATTCAACTGGAATTCGAAAATGCTTAACCTAAATATGACATTCGTTTATAAAAAAAAATGTTATAAATTTTTTCGTTGTTGAAAACGTCATAAAATGTAAATAGTTGTAAATATCTAACAATCCACCAAACAAGATGACAGATGGCTTTAGGCAGACTTAATGCAGTGGTTTTCAAATCACATCACGAGCACCTACCAATGCATCCATAAAATGTAAATAATCATTTTTAGGCATTAAGTCGACAGCAAATTCAAATCAGCTAATTGAATACCAAATTTGTCATTTTACTTTTGATGAGAGCCTTAGAAAAACAAAGTCTAGAATAACAAAGAATCACTTTCCCCCACGGCATTGTCGCGACACTGTTGAAATAACATTTTCGTGTGAAAAGGCAATATTAGACGGGAAGATTTCGTTGGAAACAAAGAACAGAGTACTAGACTATCATGTGATATCTGTGCTTTTATATCGCAGCGAATGCTGGATAATTTCGTCAGAGATGAAGGAAAGAATCGAAGCAACCGAAATATGGTTCTACAGAAGAATACTGAGGATATGTAGCGGATAAGGAATTAATTAAAATCAACTTTCTTCTTCACTTTTACAAAAATTCACGATGACGTGTAAAATCCTGGTTTTCCCAAATAGAAAAAGGATTGACCATGTGCTTAACGAAAAAGTCAAAGCCAGATTTCGCAAGTAGGTGTTAAAATGGTTTTTGACGTATGGGAGCGACTTGCAAGATCAAAAAGAACTTCGAGTAAGTGCGAAAAATCTAGATTACAATAAAAGGACTTCATCAATGTCAGTGTCATTGGGAGCCGCGAGACAAACATCTAAAATCTAACTCAACTTCAGCGACTCGGACATTGTCCTCTTTCTCCTTATTTCTTTCAACAATTACTACTACGAACATTTTGTACGAACTCTACCCTTAACTTCTTAATAATGTGTCTAATTGCACATTAACTTTTACAACTCATGTTATTCTTTCCTAATAATAAATTTCTATCTTAACATTCAAAATGTATATTTTATTATTCCACTCTTCTACAATAATCCACACATTCCAACTGACAACCAACCTTCTGATGATAATTCTGGATAAAACTTGTAAGTCGTAGGGAGTTCGGTTAAGTATGACACAAGGCCGAATCGAGAAACATGAACCATCTTCCTACGGCTACAAATACCATCGACTGAACGACGACTAGGTTTTGTAGAGGATGAAAACGAAAAGAAAACTTATGGTTAAAATTAGAAAGAGACAGTTCTTGGGACATGTAATGAGGAAGAAAGGCGTGGAGAATCTGATACTCACAGGACGGATAAAGGAAAAGAGAGAAAGGGGAAAGCAACCCGTGAATAATTAATAGTTGTATCAATAAGAGAATAGAAAGGTTGACTTGATAGGGTGGGAGACGACAGTTTTTCGTAAATCGTGCAAATTCATTTGACGATTCTTGAGAATAGAGCAAGTTGGATACTTTGTGATATTAAAATATGGACAAAAGACTAGTTCTTAATGTCGAAGAAAGGCAACCACAAAAAATTCGTTACAAAGATAAGTTGGCTAACTACAGAATGACCTTAAAACTCAGTGTACGAAAATAAATATTACCAAGATTTTGATTGAGAGCTGAAAATAGTAAAAAAATATATTACTTTTTATCCATAATCGTCCATAGACATTGTTCATGCTAAAATGCGAAATTAGTTGATATTTAAGGAACCTTACTGCCACTTGTTTCTTGGTAATTATAACCTGAAAACGTCAATGATGTGAAAATATAAATTTAGAAAGTCGTAGTTATTAGTAGTATCTGTAACAATCTTAACTGATGTCAGTGTTCCTGTTTGTAAGATATCTGAAAAACCTTCTGACTCCTTTAACTATCAGTTCTGGGTATGACAGTAAACTGCATCCGGCAGCAAGGCCTCTGACTGTGAGGAGCATGGAACCACCTCTTAATTGCTGTTGTTCCAGGTCCACCCTGACCCGGAGGGGTAGCGCTTGTTACGGTCCCAGCTATGGGCAAATAGTCAACCCCTAAACTGGGGTCAAGACACTATGAAAACATAAAAATAAACTTTTATAGAAAAATATACATTTTTTAAGGAAAAATATTCCTAGCAATACATTTTTGAAGGAAAAACAATGATTACCTGCAATACATTTTGAATACAAAACTAGAAGGCATCTTCAGTTTTCTAAAATAAAAAAAGTATCAAAATCTGACTAAATAAAGCTTCTCACTATAACTGAACATTAAAAAATACCTTAAAACCCCACCTTTTTGGCATTAAATAACCGACAGATGTTGATATGCCGTTAAACAAAACTCAAACTCCTATAATTATCATCTGAGCCTTTTACCGCTTTTTGGCAAAGTATTCGAGGCTCTAATCTCATCTCTCACGGCCTACTTTTTGATAAATAATTTGGCTTCCAGTTTGCCAGGTCTCCCGCTGATGCACAAACGGCCATCACTGAATATGTATACCAGGCTTGATAACAATGGCTAAACTCGAATTGTGGCTCTAGATATCTCGAAAGCCTCTGACAGGCTTTGGCATACTGGTTTTCTGCGCAAGCTATGGTTTACTGGACGATTCCTATCAAATCGTAAAATGAAGGTCGTTTCGAACAGGCACGCTTCCAGATCCTTTCACACAAACGCTAGTGTCCCTCAAGGTTCTGTCCTTGGTCCTACACTTTTTCTGATCTTCATCAATGACCTTCTTGATGTCATCAGTTTCCAAATAGGCATTTGTGCAGATGACACCACCATTTATTCCCGTCTCAATAGAAAATCTAAGACTGACAAAGTAAACCTGGTTGCTGCTCTTGAGACGAACCTCTAATTAGTGGTTAACTGGGGTAGGAAATGGCTTGTAAATTTTTATGCCTTAAAAAACAAAACTGCTTTTCTTTAGCCGCCATAGACAAACTTTTCTGCTTTCCCTCAGCATGGCTGATGCTAGTCTTCTGGTGATCAACTTGACCTCACTCTCTCAACTGACCTGAAGTGGAACGACTATATTGAATCAATAGCTACATTTACTGATAGAAAAGTTGGGTCAATATATCGTGACAGAAAATTTTTCTAATCAGAATCCATCTTGCACATTTATAAATCTACCATTCATCTTGTTCATGCCGTTGTCATATCTACTCGTGTGTTCTAAGTATTTTCATGGCTATTGCTCTGACGAACCTTTTTATTTCCTGGTATCTCGACCACATAAATTTAAGCGTGTTACAAGAGGTCCCACCCTTTTACCGTTAAAATAGTTCATGTAATTTCCAATTAAACAGTTTCTTTCTTTTTTTTTTTTTTTTTTTTTTTTGCACTTCCGGTATGTGGAATTCTCTTCTGTTTACTTGCTTCTCTGATAACTACGATCTCAAAAAAAAAAAAAAAATCAAATGCAACGTCAGTTGTCATCTATCTTCTGGAATCCCGTTCATCTTTTATACTTTCCTTAATAGCCCCTGTACAGTCTTTTCTCCCACTGTAACCACCTGCGTACTAATGGCGGTCCCGCCTTGCTTGTGGTGAAATGAAAAGAAAGAGTAATGTCCGAAAAGTTAAGTATAGGTGAGGGGTCACAAAACGACAGAAATTAAAACATTGTGAAAAGGTATAAAAAAAAAATAACGGTGAGGGTCTGCACAATATATCAACTGACACTGAGTGCAGCCTGACGCATATGTTCTAAACTGAATCAGTTTAGATATTATTCAATCTGCTCAAAAATATGATTCACAACAAAGATATCATAAAACAATGAACAAATATAGAGATGTAATAAGGTAAGCAACATCGTGGTCTCTTCTTAGATGGGTAGTACCATGTGTTGTAGAGGGGTATAATGGATGATGGTTCCCAATTGTTAATCGGTTTCAATTCCAGTCCGGTTCATCATATTCAATTACACGCACATACCCCTGAGAAAGATATGAAACCTCCTCTTCCCCACCAGTTTTGGGTTAATTAGCAAGACTTGTGTCCCTGAATCATTATAATCCCCTCCCTACATTCTTAGAATATAAAAATGTTTTCTGTCTTTTAAATAACTTTTAAAGGCTTAATAAGCCGTAGAAAACGAACCAATCGTTGAAGAACACAATTTCCAGTGTATGATCTCCAAATATTTAAATGCAACGTCGATCGCCATCTTCTGACTTCTTGAATCTGTTCCTTTATTATCTCTTCTTCTCACTCAAGTCTTTAACACAACTGTCTGGGTTTTTTCACATCTGCTGTAACCAGGTATTGAACTCGTAACTCTTTAAGTCAAGTCACTGGATCCGACTCACGCTTTTATCCACTAGGTCATGTGTCCTTAGAGAGTTGAGTTAAAAGGGAGATACATGATACTGAGACATCTGCAAGAAACATGACTTATGAAATTAGAACAATTTATCCCATTTAGTGAAATAAAGTGTGGGCTAACCTGAAGGAGACTACCACCACCTTTAAATTTATTTTTCATTTTTATTTTTTATTTTTTTTATTTTTTTATTTATTTTTTTTTTTGCATAAAGTTTCCGATTATTAAAAAAATTGAAAAAAATTTCAATATTTAAACAATTTTAGGGGGGATCAGTTTCTCATGCAACGTTATAGTCTGTGTTTTTTTGTTTTTTTTTTTGGGGGGGGGGAACGAGTTGTTGCTCTTGTTTTTATCGTTTTCAAGTTTTCTTTAAGTCTTAAGATGGCTTTTTCCTCGTAAACTCCAAGAATGGCTTTATTAAAAAATTTCGCAAAGGATTCAGTTGTTGAATATGCGCAACCAAAAGAGTTAATGGTACAGGATCGATTTATTATAAGGTTGTGTGAAAAACTGAGCCTACCCCTCTAAAATTGTTTAAATATCGAAATTTTTACAAATCTTTTTTGTCAATCGAGTTTGAGTTAGTTTAGGGTTTAATCGATAAACTTGCACTGAAAAAAGTTGAAAAAATTTGATAATCAACCAATTTACAGGTGGTGGTAATGTCATACCAGCGAGTGGTTCCAAAATGGAGGATCGATTTACTATAACGTTGTATGAAAAACTGACCCCCCCCCCCCCCACTTAAAATTGTTTAAATATTGAAATTTTTCCAATTTTTTTTTTTTTTTTTTTTTGTCAGTCGAAAAGTTTAGGGTGTATTAGATAGGATTGCACAAAAAAAAATTTAAAAAAACATGAAAAACAACAAATTTAAAGGTGGTGGTAGTCTTCTTCAGGTCCGTCAAAGGGTTCAGTTCGAAATTTCAATCAGCTTAAGATCTGAGCATACCACAACCGAAATATCAAGAATATGGTAACAAAGATGAGAATAATAGTCCGAACAATGTAAATAGTATAAATAATTACAATATCTCATCTCAGAAATATTGACAAATACCGTTTGTTCCTGTGTCATAAATCAAACTTTTCTTCAAAGGTAATGAAAAATGCATTTGTTTTAACCCTTGTTAAAGGTCACCCGCAAATCGAAAAGTCGATTTTACCAAATATACAGTAAGGGTAAAAAAATCAAAATACAGTGGAACCTGTCGTATGCGACCACCCCTACTGTCATAAAAAACGGGTCGCATACGGCAGGTGGTCGCTCACTAAAGACTCAGTCATAACCTATTAACGCCAGGAACGTATGTTCCACTCATCAGAATGTACATATTAGAAGTTTACCATCTAATCTGGTGATAAATAAATGAGAGCATAAGAAAATGGCCTAACTTTAAAGAAATTTATTCAGCATAATTCATTTTAGAATAAAAAAAACGTATTTACAACGGTCAATAAGAGACCAAAATACTTATACACAAAAATATTTATTAAGTGGATTTTTAAAAAGTATACGGTTTCAGTTTTTTTTCTTAGAAGTGATTGATAGCAAAAGAGAATCTGAGATAATACACGGGGAAAAAAAAAATATATATATATACAAAAAACTCACAGCGATCTTGGGTGGAGGTAGAGAAACATAGAGATAGATATATCCAGATAGAAATAGAGTAGGTAGATACACATAAACATAAAGGAACGAAAGTGATATACATTTGAGAAAGGGCCTTCTGATACGTTCAGCTCCTCTGCTATCTCATGCAACTTCAATATACGATCGGCCGAAACAAGTTTGTAGATTTTTTTGTGATGCCTGAACAATTGCCGATTTTGAGCGACCTGAGTATTCAGCATCATTTGTGTCTGTACGTCCGCGTTTACAGTCAGCATACAACCTTTTAACCATTGTTTCCGACTAACCAGAGTCCGAATAACGCTTATCAAGCTATTGCTTTGCTTTGAACAGTATTTTTCCCATCAGAAAGCAATACTTTATCAACACACGAAATTCAGATTTTTTGATTGTTTTGAAAACTTGCAACAGTAGCTTCACTTAAATAACTGCAATTTGTCAATCTGATTGGGCCCAAATTTTGTCACGTGCAATTTGAAGGTTAATACTTCATAAAAATCATATGGATTTTTTTTAATTAGTGGCGCCATTTATATATCGGGCCAGGGACTTACTGAGTGATGTGTTACGAGTCTTACTAATTAATCCATAGCTGGAATTACACCTTTCGCAAGGATATTTTCACGTGAACGAATTATAATGAATCAAACTGAAATTGAAACTCGGTTCTCCGATTTCCAATTCCGAGCCATTATCCATGACACCACCTGCACATCTAAGCTTACTTCACCCGATATTTCCAAGGTACTGACCAGGATCGACGTTGCTTAACTTGAAGGTAAGAGAAACAGCTGAAAGCATCACGTAATCTATTAGACGTATTTGACAAAATATATGAAGGAACAAATATCGCAGGTAACAAGCGGGACTGTAAAAGGCTAGGTACTACAGGAAGCTGTGGAGACCTGTATCACCTTTTCTAAACAACGAGAATAATCATGTATATATTATTGAATTTGTGTTGTTTATGTGTTGCTGACTCATTTCCAAGTCCAACAAAATGCTTGTGAAATTATTGGTGATTTCAGTTCTCAAGCAATTGTTAAATTTAAACAGTGACCTGGGGAGCAAGGAATCTGATTTCTTTGCAGGGTTGATGAAGACTTTTCAAAACGCAAGAAACTAATGAGAGTCAATACAATTACCAAAAAACGTTGAATAAAAAATGGAATATTTGCTAATTTCACGTTTGCACTGACTTGGAATTTTTAACTTAATTCCTTTTTCTTTTTTCATCTCTCTCTCTCCCTCTCTCTCTCAAGTTTTTCAAGTTCTCTCTATCTGTTATCCTCTTTTTACTCCCCTCCAATTTTGTTTTGCTTCTTCTCTCCCATTTTTTATCTCCTTTTCACTTTCTTCCCTCTCCTCTTGACTTTCCTTTGCCTCTGCTCTTGACTTTCCTTTGCCTCTCGCCCTCTCTCTTTCCCTTGCCTCTCGCCCTCTCTCTTTCCCTTTCTGCATCACATGTTTTCCTTCTTTCATAATTACTTACGCCATTTTTTTTCTCTTTAAGCTCTTCTCCCTCCTACTCTTGGTTTCTACGCCTCACTACTACTTCTCTCTTCACTACTTGTTCTACTCTCCTTTTTCTTCTCCACTACTTGTTCCTCTAAGCTATTTCCCTATTTACACTCTTGGTCCTCTTACCTCTTCAAACTCCCGCCTTTGTTCCTCGCTTTTCTCACCTCTAGCTCTCTTTTTTTTCGTCCCCCCCTTTGTTCTGCGTTGTTATCGTTCCTCGTCATACATTCTTCTTCTCCCCTTCAATTATCCTTTCTTTCCGCCTCACTCTCTCACTAAAAAATTAAAAAAAAGAAACTGTTATCAGCTCCACAAAGCCATTGCAACAAACTAAACGAATTACTAAAAGACGATTCGACAAGTTGCATTTAATAAATGAATTTCTTTCAACAAAGAATTTTTTTTTCCAACAAAAGCAACGGAAATTTTTATTTAATTTGATATGCGTTCATTTATCGAACCCATTCGAATCTCCTTGGAATATTCAATTTTCACTTTTGCTGTTATATTTCCGGGTTCCCCATACCGGAAGTTATCTGATGAATTTATTTTCCGAAGGATCAAGCGACAATAAGATTCCTTCTGGCACTCACTTCTTTATTTTTATTAGAAATTTTTGGCAACACGTTAACCGGTTGAAATCCTCACAGTATTGTTGAAATATTGCTAACAATTTTTGTCAAGAGTCACAAGCTCTAGGTTTAGTTAAATTTCGCAAACTTATGTATCTATATAAAAGTATGTTATTTTAATCATTAAATTGTTTTTTTTAAAATAGTTGATGTATTTTATAATAAAACTTTTAATTTTTCAAAAATATTAATTAAAAATTTATTGTACTAAGCTAGGCATTCTAGTAAAACCAACTTTATTTTTATTACCAGTTTGCATTTCTCCCAAATATTTGGTTTCGATTGGTCAACGTATGTTTATTTTAGAGGTTGTGACGGACGGACAAACAAAAGTCACAGAATTTTATATATATTGTGTTTTACTACTTGTCAACTTTTTGCAGGCTGTTTAAAATTATTTTTTACATTGTAAGTAATAATGATTTACTGATACTAGTTCAACTGTGGTGACTAGGGAATTAAAAATAAAAAGTAACTCTCTTTTCTTCTTCACAATTACGGGTGAAATCCTAATTTTGACAAATAGGAAAAGGATTGACCTCGTACTGAAAGAAAAAGACGAAGCCGGCTTTCGTGATCAGATGTTAAATTAATTTTCTAACCAACGTAAAGAAGGAAGGAATTTGCAAAGCCGAGAGAAAAATGTAACAAGTTTGTGTCAAAAGGTCTTTCGGTATAAAAGGAAAGAAAAGCCGAATCAGTGAGATGGAAGCAGCGATATCATACACCAGCAACATGTGACAAAAGAAACTTCAAGTCTGACCCGGACGTAAAGTCCCGTCACGCATTCGTTCTCCTCCTTCACTCGTGATATTTCTTTTACCTCTTCTTCTCCATCCACAACATTCACGCAGTCAACAAAGATGATGATGACAACAACAAGATACTTCAACTGACTCCTAAATATTAACTCTGATAAGTACAATTTCCCTTATTGCTTAACCTTCCTTTTCACTTTCTCGCCGGCCATAAAAAAGGAAAGGAACGCACTTAAGCACATTCGCTACTTAAAACTAGAATTCTGGACACTTAACTCCTTACTACCATTTTTCCTTTAACATTTAAAAAATACAAATTGATTAACTACGTACAATATCTCCTTGATCATTTAACTGCTATATCATTCATATCATTCTGTTCTATTAATAAAAATTCCACTTATTTTACAAATGAAACACTTATTTTACAACATTCCACATTTTAATCTTCTCATAATTCCGATAAATCCTAAGTTGTAGAGACTTCGGTTATTTTTGACACAAGGCCAATTTCATAAACATTTAACCATCTCCCTACCACTCATGGTTGCAGGAGAAGATGCGGTTTCATAACTTTTTGAATTGTATTTGCGCGTACGTTAATATAAAGAACAAGACTGGAGTTGGATTCAGCTGTCTGATTTCCAATTCTGAGTCATTATCCATTACACTACCCGCAAACACAAGCTTACAACACCTGATATTCCCAAACGGTCACAATATAAGCACTGACCAGGATCGACGTTGCTTAACTTGTAATCTTGCTCGAACTGTCGTGATATCACCGTTCTTTGCTCGGACTGTCGTTTCGAAGCGATACTACCGTCCTTTGCTCGGACTGTCGTTTCGAAGCGATACTACCGTCCTTTGCTCGGACTGTCGTTTCGAAGCGATACTACCGTCCTTTGCTCGGACTGTCGTTTCGAAGCGATACTACCGTCCTTTGCTCGGACTGTCGTTTCGAAGCGATACTACCGTCCTTTGCTCGGACTGTCGTTTCGAAGCGATACTACCGTCCTTTGCTCGGACTGTCGTTTCGAAGCGATACTACCGTCCTTTGCTCGGACTGTCGCATCGTGGAACAAACTCTAAAATTTATACTATTATTGGGGTCCCAATTCCTTCTAAAGTATTCTTTTCTTTCTCTTATACTTTCACTACTCCCCTTGCGTCTTACTGGCGTTATCACCTAACTTAAAATGTTTCTCTTTAATTTGTACCGAAATATCCATGGAGGCATTGTGACTTGGTCTCTCACGAGCACAAGGAATTTCGGTATCCCTACCTTTCTTACTCTCTCTCACTCACACACCCACGAAGATTTTTCAGTCTCTCCATACTCTTCTCACACATACTTAGATTCTCTCTCTCTCTTTCTCTCTCTCTCTCTCTCTCTCGCTCAAGGAATTTTAGGATCCTTATCTTTCTTTCTCACACCCACGAAAAATTTTCAGTCTCTCCATCCCCCTCACACACATACTTACAGATTCTCTCTCTCAAAGAATTTTAAGATCCCTATCTTTCTTTCTCACTCCCACTCACACACCCACGAACATTTTTCAGCCTCTTCATCCCCCTCTCACACATACTTACAGATTCTCTCTCTCTCTCTCTCTCTCTCTCTCTCTCTCTCATCACCGTATCTTTTATCTTTTCCCTCACGCATACACCGACGGAGATTTTTTTGCCTTCTTTTTTCTTCATCCATACACACCAGTCTTTGTTTTGTTCTCTTAGCTCTCTCTCTCTCTCTCTCTCTCTCAGACATCCATAGATTTTTTTGTCTTCTTTCTCCTCCTCCTCTCTATTCTCTTTTCATCCCCACCGTATTCTTTTCAGAATTTCCAAACGTTTTTTTTTTTTATCAATTTGTTTCCAATTTGTTTCCATGAGTCTTCAAACAGCCTCCATCCAAAATAATAAATTCAACATTCTTATTAAGCCGCTGACTGTTAGGAATTAATAAAAATTGCCTCAACATTTAGTTCATTAATAAAATTGGTTCGACTTTGTGATGATAGCCCGAAATGAATAGGCCACCTCCACCCATGACGAGATTCCCTACTGGCAACAGGACATGAAAAATGTCAGACGCTATTATAACTCTACCATATTCTCTAGTCGACGGGGACCAGACTAAAACACAAACCGTGGCCAAATGTTAATTTATTAAAAAATTAGAAATTCTCTAGGAATAAAAGGTTTGTGCAACTGATTAAAAGTTCACAACATCCGTTGCTTCTCTCTATTATTTAAAGTATGTTCCACAGTCGCTGTCATAATCGTTTCTCCCCAAGGAAGGCATTACAACCACTGGTGGGTAGGGGGTTGCAATAAGAAGAGAGGGAAGACAGACAAGAAAGAAAATTGGTACAAGAAATGATGAACGGTAAGAGAGAGGTGGGGGGATCAAGGAGATAAAAAATGGCAATTGACGTTGCATTAAAACCTTTGGAGACTGTAGCTATCAAGGAAGCAAACACTGGAAAGAGAGTTCCACGGGAGGGAAGTGCGAGGAAAGAAACTGATCGTTTCCCTATTTTGACAGAAAAAGGGTGGGACCTAGTTGCCAGTCTAGTTGCACGAGTAAATTCATGAGGTCAGGACACCCAGGAATGAATCTCGTCAGAGCAAAAGCCGCTAAAATAGTTGTAGAAAAGACAGAGAAGCCACATTTCGCCGGTGAGAATGTGACTGAAGGCAAGCTTCCAGATCGGAACAGATTACATTAATTTTTTTTCGCTGTTACCACTTGCGTCTTAGTGGCTTTATTGCCTTCTGTTTTAAAGAGACACAGCACAGAGAAGAAGCCACAAACAAGCAAAGATTTGAATTTTGTCGAGATGTAATAATATAGGATTTAATCCACTGCAGATTCTACGCTTGTTTGTGGCTCCTTCTGTGTGCTGTGTCTCTTCAGAACGGAAGGCATTGAAGCCAATAAGACTCAAGTGCTAACAGGGCGTGGAAAAACTTAAGAACAGAAACATTACTCTTTTCTCTCTCCGCTCAATGATAAGTAGGAAGACAGTAGACAGCGACTGACAATGCATTTAAATTTTTACAAGTTGGCTGGAAAGCATAGTCGGAAATGAGTTCCACAATCCCCTCAAGATATGGGTTAAATAGCTGGACAGACTGGGTCCTATAGTCTTGGTCGGCAACCAATCTACCGCATAAAGTAATAGCAATCTACAAAAAGTCTTTTGCCTAGTCAGTCATAGGATCGAAAGAGACATGATCACCCAAGTGTGTATCACAAATGGCAATTAACTGTCTGATTGAATCTACTATGAACTACTTAGTAATTAGTAAAAACTATTACACTCTTCCGTTTGTCGATACTCAGAAAAGTTAGAGCAAGTCGTTATCACCCATGCAAGGTAGTAAAGCCACTAAGACACAAAAGGTAATGGGGCGTGGAGGAATTAGGAACAGGAACATTAATAATGAAAGGAAAGAAGAAATAGTAATCAGGGGGGCAGTAGATAGCTATTAAATGCTGAAAAGCATGGAACCGATAGTTTCAGCAGCCAGAAGAGTTTGAAATAAATTGTTAGGTTAACTAATTTAGAACTTAAGCATAACTAATATAGCCAGCCCAAATGTCATGATGTGATCACGACATAACTAATATAGCCAGCCCAAATGTCATGATGTGATCACGACATAACTAATATAGCCAGCCCAAATGTCATGATGTGATCACGACATAACTAATATAGCCAGCCCAAATGTCATGATGTGATCACGACATAACTAATATAGCCAGCCCAAATGTCATGATGTGATCACGACATAACTAATATAGCCAGCCCAAATGTCATGATGTGATCACGACATAACTAATATAGCCAGCCCAAATGTCATGATGTGATCACGACATAACTAATATATAGCCCAAATGTCATGATGTGATCACGACATAACTAATATAGCCAGCCCAAATGTCATGATGTGATCACGACAACAGTCTAGCACTGCGCTTAAATTCAAAGTCTAAGTACCAAACCTCATCCTTTTTAATCATTTCATTCCAAGCAAGGCGTTAACGCCACTGATGTGCAGGGGGTTACATAAGAGAGTTGAAGTATTAGGCAAAAGGAGAGTGAAGACAAAGACGAACCAGCTACAGGGGGTGAAAGAGAAAGGGTAAGAGAAGGATGAGAACACAGGAGTGAAGACAGTTGCGAAGGTAGAGAGAAAGGAAAAGAACAAGATACACGGGGTGATGTAGAAAGGGCTGGAGTTGCATAAGAGAGTTGAAGTATTAGGCAGGAGAAGAGTGAAAACAAAGACGAACCAGCTACAGGGGTGAAAGAGAAAAAGCAAGAGCAGGATGTGAACACAGGAGGGAAGACAGTTGTGAAGGTAGAGAGAAAGGAAAAGAACAAGATACACGGGGTGATGTAGAAAGGGCTGGAGATAAGTGGATAAGAGATGGGAATTGACTTTGCATTTAAATTCCTGGAGGTTATAACCGTCAGGAAAGCAAGTATATGGAAAGGAGTTCCACAGGCGGGAAGCACGAGAAAAAGAAGCTTCTGGAATAGAATTGTCTGCATTTCGTTGATCTCACTGAAAAAGGGTGAGCCCTAGTTGCCAGTCTGGTTGCCCGAGTAAATTCATGTGGAGAGGGCACCAGTGACCCAAATTCGTGAGATTAAAAGCCATGAAAATATTTATGGAAGAGACAGAGGGAAGCCACATCCTGACGATGAGAAAGTGTCTGAAAAGTATTTATTTAAAACAGACAGGCAACCTTAAAGCAGTATGAAAGTGGCTGAAACTGAGCTTTTACAGATTTTTTGATTTATTCGAATTGCTATTGACATTTTGGTTGACAAATGCAGATAACTTGGACATGGTAGCTTCGGTAGAAGAAACTAACCAAGTTCCAAGATGTTTTTTCTGTTATCCTTGCTTCAAGTTATCTTGCATTGTCATGTAGAATAACACTTTTCCGTTAATCCATTGTTTACGCTGCCACTGTTATGCAAAAGTAAGGTGTGTTAGTTCAGTCCAAAGTTCTTTTCATAACACTCCATGTGGTCCTGGGCACGACAGTAAACTGCATTCGGCAGCAAGGCCTTTGATTGGGAGGTTGTGAGAAGCATGGAACCACCTCTTAATTGCTGTTGTTCTCTGGTCCACTCTGACCCGGAGTGGTAGCACCTGTTAGGGTCCCAGCTATAGGCAAACAGTTACCCCCCCCAAATTGGGATCAAAACACTATGAAAGTATAAAAATAGACTTTTATAGAAATATATACATAAAAATGAACTGTATAGAAAAATAAACATTTTTGAAGGAAAAATATTACCAACAATACATTTTGGAAGGAAAAATTATAACCATAACACATTTTTGAAGGAAAAAAATATTCCCAACAAAATATTTTTAATACACAATTAGAAGAGATTCTCAGTTTTCTAAGATAAAAAATGAAAAAAAAATTAAAATCTAACTACATCAACTTTCTCACTATAACCGAACATTAAAAAAAATACCTTAAAACCCCACCTTTTTGGCATTAAATAACCCACTGGGGTTGATATTGAGTAAAACAAAAGTCAAACTCTAATAATACTCCATGATTTCCTGTATTTTGTTGCTCCAAGTGTTTTGTAACGTTTCTCAGGTCTGTCGTCTACTCATATAAACCCATCATATGGAACAATTGTTGTTTCTTTGCTTTTCTTTTTTATGATATTCTTTGTGAGTGTTTAGATTGCTGTCTCTTTTCCTCAGTCCTCTTCTTTTAGGTGCCTTGTCCTTTTTAAGCGTAGACGATCATGGCTTTGCACGTCTTCCTATCTCTCATGGCTTTTAGCACGCTTTCTCCTGTTACACCACGCAACCACCGTTCTGCCAGACACCAGCTCAGACCAGTCAAGTACGTCACACGTTGTTTTCCTCTGTCTCTCTTTCCTTCTATCTGGCCTGTTAGCATCATGTTCTCCCAGCCCTCCTTCCTCATTGTATGTCCCAGGAACTTTAGCTGTCTCTTCCTGATGCTCAATATTAATTTCTTTTTCATCTCCATCCTTACAAAACCTCACCATTGCTCAGATTTCCGATCCATGATATCCGCAGCATCTTTCTGTAGAATCACATTTCAGTTGCTTCAAGTTTTTTTCTTCATCTTTGATATTGTCCAACACTTACTGCCATAATGAAGAAGTGGCATCACAGAGCAATCCTGTACTCTCTTCTTCGTTTCTAGTGAAATTTTCCTGTCTCTTAATACTCTGCTCAGCTTCTGGAATGCCTCCTTCGCAATGCCAATTCGCCTTCGGATCTCTGTGTCGCACTTTCCGTTTTCTGTTAAAACACTTATGTATGAAAATGTTTGTACTTGTTTGATTTTAATAACCCCCATTTGTATTTGGCATTTTGGGCTGCTCTTTTTGCTGATGGCCATGCATTCGGTTTTCTTGCAGTTTATTTGTAGTCCTTTCTTGTCATTCCCTTCAGCTACCTTCTGTAGGGGGTCTTGTAGTTTCCTTTCAGTGTCTGTTATCAGCACTGTATCATCTGCGTAGCTTATGTTGTTTAAATTGTAGCCTCCTATTACAAATCCTAGCATAATATAGGGTCTTCGGTATAGTCTCGCTGTACAAGTTGAATAGATCCTGTGAAAAGACACATCCCTTTCTATCTTTATATATCTGCTGAATTCGTTACCTCTCCGTATGCAGGGGATTTGCTGCCAGTAGAGATTCTTGATTACTCTAATGTATTTTCCATGTGTCGTAAAAACTTCAACTGTCTTTTTCTGATTGTGTGTTTCCTTCTAGTTTCTACTTTTTAAAATTCTTCATTGTTGTGCATGATATTCTTAGCATTTATGGTAGAAAAAACATCTCTGTGGCTTCAAGTCTCATTCAAATTGTAAGTATACCTTTCATTGTATTTACTACTAGCAGCATAGCCCGGCGTTGATTGGGTGTAATGAAAACTTTAAAACTAATCCATGGTCCTGGAGTTCAGACTGTTGGGACGTTGGCACGAAAGACTAAAAAGCAATTGTTGTTTCCAGTTAAAGTGAAACCGTAGACTGAAAGGAAAATGAATGGATGTAAGTCAAATTTTGATTTCCTGGTATCGATATCAAATAAGTTTCTTTTCGTCGTAAACTGAATTTTGAAGGCTAAATAAGTCCTCTGAGTAAATGGTATCATGGCTGAGACTAAGAACTACAATTATACCTACTTAGAGCCAAATCCGAAGCAAAAACTAAAATAAAAGGGCTGAAAAAATAGACATACAGGCAGATAAACAGACACACAAACATCTTGCCTTTTATATATATATATATATATATATATATATATATATATATATTATCGGTTTTCTGCACTATTGTAAGAACTGCATATCGTTTCTTATGTCTTTGTCTATGCGTGTATCAAATTTGATTAAAATCGGACCACTCCTTCTATAACCCGATTTTTTCGATTATCGATTTTCGATATTTATCGGGGGGTATCTCGACACAAAACTTAGCTAAGAACACTCGCAGACGCTTCTAGTACAACTGTGTAAATCGGTTAAACCATTTCGGCGTCTATAGGTAACGGACGGACACACACACAAAAAAAAATTCCATTTATAAATAAGTTTAGATTTTTCTTAAAACTTTCTCATTTTTCACATGATCTGTCCATGATATTCGTAACCTTAGTCGGTAGAACCACATCTGCAAACTAATTTTCAACATTCACTGTCATATATTCTGATTATCACGAAGTATTGCTGGGTGTGCGTTGTGGTGCAGTGGATATCGACTCTGAACGACAACTAGGGGAGCCGAGTTCGAATTCTAGTTGAATATCTTGCATTTACGCACAAATACCCTTGGGAAATTTATTAATCCGTCGCTTCCCTTCAGTTATGGGTTAAATAATAGGACAAATTGGGTTCTATAGCCTTGGCTGGCAAGCAGTCTACCACAGAAAGTAATGGCAATCTAGTGCGGGAAAATCTTCTGCCCAGTCAGTCATTTCTCTTTCGAGACATGATCGCCCAAATCGTGTATCACGTAGGGCACCTGACTGTTGCTAATACTATACATACTTTCTGGAGTGCATGTTTCGCTCTTCTACTCGACTCAGTTTTCTTTGTCAAGTATTCCATCATCTGCGAGATAGTCAAATTTCTGTTCTTGCTTTACTTTTTAATATAATACGTAGATAATATCTTGGATTGACTCTTTTGCTGATAGCCATTCATTCAGTCTTCGTTGATTCATAGTTCTTTCTTCTCGCTTTTCTTTTACAACCTTGTCATATATCTTTAATGAAATGCGATAATTTTGGTAGACTTTTGAAAAAAATGTTGGTGTGGTTCGCCTTTTGCTTTGTCGACAGAAGTGTGGCACACGCTTTGGAGGTGCCTACATGTGTGACGTCAACCACTCGAGGACAATCATTGCTTTCATTGCCTTCATCACGAACAAGAAATTGTTTTGAATCTCCATTCAATTTGCTAGCAAAGAAAATCTTAGCCAAAAATATCTGAGTTCTGAGAAAAAATGACGTGTTTTGTGGACGGGGTGAATAAAAAAAACCCGCCATGTTGTTTATTAGGCGCTGTCTTGGTCATACTTAGCAGGAATAGGCATATATTATTATTATTATTATTATTATTATTATTTGTACTGTCTTCCTTGAAGACAAAGGCGATCATGGCCTTCCACATCCCTCTATCCCTATTGGCTCATAGCATGCTTTCTCCTGTTACCCCACACAAACCCCACTCTGTCATCCACTTGCAGAAGCTCCTCATTTATGTTATGCGTTGCTTTCTTCTATCTTTTCCTGTATCAGATATGTGAGTATCAGATTCTCCAAGCCCTCCTTCCTCATTACATGTCCCAGGAACTTCAGCTATTTGTTTCCTGATGTTAAGTATTAGTTTCCTTTTTATTTCCATTTTCACCAAAACCTTGTCGTTACTCACATGTTCAGTCCATGATATCCTTAGCATGCTTCTGAGGAACCACATTTCGCTTTCAAGTCTGTCCTTCATCTTTGAGGAGATTGTCCAGCTTTCACAGCCATATTGAAGAATAGACATCACTTAGCAATCCAGTACTCTCTTCTTTGATTATCTTTACCAGGTGAAAATGTGTAAAACTTGAAATTGTCTTGTTCTCGGTATACCATCAGCTACTTGTGATGACGACATATTGTAAAGACAAACACTTTTAAGTTATTTCCAAGCATCATTCTTGATGGGATTTAGCCACAAGGAATTGTGAACAATTTCCCTCGATGTGGTTTGTTGGAAACTAGGTGATTGGAAGAAAAATGTAAACGTTATAGACCTAACTATATATATATATATATATATATATATATATATATATAGCCAGATCTATAATGTCTACAGTTTTCTTCCATTATATATATATATATATATATATATATATATATATAAGATAAAGAAATAGTTGTTCCAACGGGAGAAATTGGTATAGAATAAAGTGTAAGAAGCCGTGAACGTTTTCTTTAAAGTGTATATTTATTGTTTTTGTTATGTTATGATATATTAAGTGTATAGCCAGGTCTACAATGTCTACAGTTTTCTTCCAATCACCTTAGAAAAAGATTTTATATATATATATATATATATATATATATATAAAATCTTTTTTCCTCTTATTTTATTGGTTTTTATCTGCATGAACACCAGAAAATATTTTTAATCGCTCATTTAATGACTTCTACAAAATAGAAAAGTAAAAACAATCACTCACAATGTATAGTTTTGTGAGGTGTGCATAGTGGTTTCTATATGTTATGAGAAATCATATGGACTAATCATCCGACTCACATACCTTATTACCTAGCGTCAAAGGCATTTTTTCCTGGGATTTATCGGAAATTTACTATTAAGTTTAACAGGGTTTTTTTTCATCTTATATTTTATTTCTATTTTATTTGTTATTTTTTCAACATGTCTCTATTTCTGAAAAGTGGTATTGTGACTAAAATAGTCACAATACCACTTTTCAGAAATAGATTATTGATATTAATGAGTTAGCAAAAGGAATTAAAAGAAATCTACTCCCGGGGACTAAATGAAGGTTTTGGTTTTGAAACTCCAACAGATATTGCCTGAAGAAGGCCGGGGCGTACAACAGCCGAAACGTCGTTAATAAAGATGAGGACAACAATTTGAGCAATGTGGTGTAAATTATTATTTTGTATTTTTAAACTTTCATTTTTTTTTTTTTTAATTATTAAAAAAAAATTTTCTTTAACTTTTGTTTATAACTTTTATTTGCTCGCAAAGTTTTGCAATACAAATTGCGATGCATCCATAATGTTCGAAATAAGGTATTTCACTAAAACAGCTTAAATTTTAAAGATAGGTCAGTCAAGTGCCATACGTGATACACGCTTGGGCGATCATGTCTCGAAAGAAACATGACTGACTGAGCAGAAGATTATCCCGCAGTAGTTTGCCATTGCTTTCTGCGGTAGACTGGTTGCCGACCAAGGCTAAAGAACCCAATCTGTCCTGCTATTTAACCCATAACTGGAAGGAAGAGACGATTAATACTTTTCCCAAGGGTATTTGCGCATAAGTGGATACAATGGATTCAACTGGAATTCGAACTCGAACTCGCCCTCCCCTGGTTTCTCGTTCCGAGCCGATATCCACTGTACCACAAGCCATTTAACCAATATTCTGGAAGAGAATACAACAGCAGATACTTTTTTTTTTGCACGCTTCAAAGAAAAACTGTGGAACAGACCAAAAGATGTTAATAAACCTAATTATAGACAAGAAAATTTGTGTAGCAAGGAACTGTTACCATATCATGTTTCTTGTAAAGAGGATTCATTTTAATGTTACCAGTCTGCGAAGAGTCTGAATTGAATTCCGCAGCATAATATTTAGTGGATTTATGGCTTCATTGGCTGGTAGTACATGACCGAATAGGTAGAACGTTGAAGTGTCCTCTCTTGACTGTTATGAAGATTAGGGAGTTTTTAATAATTTACCTTTGTCTGCATTATACAGAGAAAATCTTCAAATTTATGTCAATCGAAATCCTAACCTGTAGCATTAGACAGACCAAGAATGAAGTATCGCTGGTATATCTGGGCTAATTCTACCTATTTCTCACTGTCTAACCTCAACAGCGTTCAAAAGCGCTTACAGAGACTCGTGGGTAATGCATTATTCTCTACCCTCTAACATGTCCCACAAACGATATTTTACCCGTCTTCCACTGCTCTATTACTATGGCAGATGTTTGGGTGATTTACAGTCCTTAGTTTCACCACCTCAAACATTTACAGCATGCTGTATTCAGTGTTTCTGCTATGAGTTCGGGGTTCTTTCTCGCTATGGTGGATTTCTCTATTTGCCTAAACAGAGGATTTCGGCGGACGGTACGGGCTAAGCTAAACCTTGCGAATGGAATTGGCTAGGCGAAACTTCGGAAAACTCTGTGACTGTTCGAACACGAAGTCACAATTTTTCTCTCCGAAACTGTAATTAATATCTGCTTAACATATTTGCATAAATTACTGATGATGAAGAAAGAAAAATGTACCTTTAAATTGTCGTCTGCAACAAAAATCAAACGTTCAACAAGCCGTTACGTCACATTTATGCTTAGATGCTCATATCTGAATTTGTGCTTCGATTAAAGATACTTACTGACTTAAAAATCTTATCTAAACTTATTTATAAATGGAACTTTGTGCGTATGTCTCTGTGTGTGTTACCTATAGACTCCGAAACGGCTGAACTGATTTTCTTGAAAATTTACACAGTTGCACTAGAAGCGTCTGTAAGTGTTCTTAGCTAGGTTTTGTGCCGAGATTCCCCCCGATAAATATCGATAATCGAAAATATCGGGTTATAGAAGGAGTGGTCCGATTTTAATCAAATTTGATACACTCATAGACAAAGACATGAGAAATGATATTCAGAAGTTTCAAGGTTGCAGTTCTTACAATAGTGCAGAAAATCAATAATATATATATATATATATATATATATATATATATATATATAAAAGGCAAGATGTTTGTGTGTGTGTGTCTGTTTATCTGCCTGTATGTCTGTTTTTCAGCCCTTTTATTTTAGTTTTTGCTTTGGGTTTGGCTCTAAGTAGGTATAATTGTAGTTCTTAGTCTCAGCCATGATACCATTTACTCAGAGGACTTATTTAGCCTTCAAAATTCAGTTTACGACCAAAAAGCTTATTTGATATCGATAGCAGGAAATCAAAATTTGCCTTACATCCATTCATTTTTCTTTCAGTCTATGGTTTCGCCTTAACTGGAAACAACTATTGCTTTTTAGTCTTTCAAGCCAACGTCCAAAGACTCTGAGCTCTATTACCATGGATTAGTTTTAAAGCTTTCATTACACCCGAGCAACGCCGGGCTATACTGCTAGTAAATAGATAGTTGTCATTCGTCTCCGTATTAATGAACGTAGTGTTCATCTTCATTACTCGCATGGTCATATGTTGTCGTGGGGTCGCTGTGTAATTGAGAAACTGACCGGTTCCCTTCACATATTTTGCTTGGAAGCCGAATAAATATTTATTCGTGCATAGTGTGACTTCGGCAAGTAGAACTGATGGTGTCCTTCCCTCTCCAGGTCAAATCACTGCTAATATCTCCCAGTTATGATTCTCACTTTGGTCACGAACAGGTTGCCTTTGATTCCATCGTGGGAACTATTTGTCTCTACCGTTGACCGCAGTCTGAGAAACCGTTCGCCAAGTGATGCTATGTCATCACATCACTAGTTGCATACATGGCTACAGAGCAGGGGTTTTCAAACTTTTTAACTTACGGACCCCTTTCTTAAAAATTTGTCCATGGTTGACACTTGCACCCTGAAAAAAATGTAAATTTGAACATCAAGCTCTTGCATGTGTAAAATAATTTTTTGGATAAATAACGTTGACATGTAATGTTTACTTAATGTAATTTAAGTAAAATCAAATATCCAGACACTGAAACTTTATACTTGGAATGTATCTTTTTTTTTATTTAATAAACCATCAGGCTTCATTTTTGTGGTGTATTTACAGCTGTTGCCTTTTTTTTTTTAACGCTAATACGACTCTAGACGCTAACTCTCCACCTTTAATGACTCTTGGGCCTTGTATTCGGTAAACATTAGTTAAAAAAAAAATATGCCTTTTCATTTAAAACTTCAGTCAGTTAAGTGCCATACGTGATACTCGCTTTGGGCGATCATGTCTCTTTTGAGATATGACTGACTGGGTAGACTGGTTGACAATCAAGGCTATAGAACCCAATCTGTCCTATTATTTAACCCATAACTGGAGGGAAAAGGCGGATTGATACCTTTCCCAAGAGTATTTGCGCGTAAGTGAAAGCGAGGAATTCATCTGGAATTCGAACTCGGTACTCCGATTCGTCGTTCGTGCCAATATCCACTGCACCACAACGCACATCCTCATTTAAAAAACTCATCTCAAAAGAAAATGTAACAAATCTAATCCGTTATATATATATATTAATTATTTTTTATAATTTTACAAATTAAAGTCTGGTGTTAGGTTCGTTGTTTAGGGATTTTCAGTATACCAAAATATCAAGTCTCTCTGTATGGGAGTCGGGTACGAGGACTATGGCCTGGAAATAAAGGTTATGGAGTGCGGAAACTAGAAAAAGTTTGGGAACCACTGATCGAGACGATATTATAACAAAGGTCTGTGTGTAAATAATGTCTCTAATAATAATTCTTCATCCCAAGAATTTAGACAAAAATTTCCTCTTTCTGATTCTACGCATAATTATTCATTTTCGTCCAATTTTCTTTCCAACTTCCTCATTGCTTACATGTACCATCCATGTTATTTTCAAAATAATTCTGCAAAAATTATATTTCTTGCTTATCTCTCCTCTACTTTCTTGTTCAATATCAAACCAGGAAGCGACTACAAAAAAATTAAATGTCTATCTCCATGTCGACGCAAAAGCTTTTGGCTAAAGTACTCTTTGGTTTTCTAAAAGATAGTAGGTCAGAGAAAAATATTTTGAAAATACACTTGATTCATATTCTTTCCCAGTGCAGTGCGTCGACACACACATAGCAGTAGGATTTGGGGCAGCGCCGAACCCGACATGTGTTGGAATTCTGAGTAGGTCACAACCCGTCTCTCTGCTGTCTCACTGGGAGATGTAAGCAGATGATACAGTGTTGATAGCTGACACGGAAAGAAAACTACAAGACCTAGAAAAGGTAGATGAAGAAAGTCAAAAATGACTACAAATAAATTACAAGAAAACCGAATGTATGGTAATCAGCAAACGGAGGAGCCCAAAATGCCAATTCCAGGTTGTGGATAATAAAATCTAGCAAGTACAACAATCTAAGTACTTAGGAAGTGTTCTAACGGTAGACAGAAAGTGTGGCACTGAGATTCGAAGGCGAATCGAAATGACTAAGGACGCATTCCAGAAGCTGAGCAAAGAACTAAGACAGGAAAATCTTGCTAGAAACAAAGAAGAGAGTACTGGATTGCTATGTGATGTCTGTCCGTCAATATGGCAGTGAATGCTGGACAATATCATCAAAAATGAAGGAAAAAATTGAAGCAACTGAAATGTGGTTCTACAGAAGCATACTGGATATAAAATAGGGGATCAATTCCGTATTACAATCAATATATAAACTGACCCCTCACTTTGTGGTAACAGTTTCTATACATTTATATTCCTGAAATCCAAAAGCACAAGAATGCATTCTAGAAGCTGAGTAAAGTTTTAAGAAACATGACAATTTCGCTAGAAACAAAGAAGAGAGTACTGGATTGCTATGTGATGTCTGTCCTTCAATATGGCAGTGAATGCTGGACAATATCATCAAAAATTAAGGAAAATCTTGAAGCAACTGAAATGTGGTTCTACAGAAGGATGCTGCGAATATCATGGATCGAGCATGTGAGTAATGATGAGGTTTTGGAAAGGATGGAAACGAAAAGGAAATTAATACTGAGCATCAGGAAGAGACAGCTGAAGTTATTGGGACATGTAATGAGGAAGAAAGGCTTGGAGAGTTTGATACTCGCACGTCAGATAGAAGGGAAAAAGAGACAGGGGAATGCAGCGGATAATATTTGAAGGACCTGATCAGGTGGATGGCAGAGCGAGCTAAGAGCTACCAGGGACAGGGAGATGTGGAAAGCCATGATCGCTTACGTCCTGAAGGGACATGACACATAGGAGAGCTACATGCATCTTTCACCTCCAAGAAATAGACAAAAACACACCCGTCTGTTTCTCCCTTCTGATACCTTCCTTTCATTCTTTTGTATTTATGAAGATATTCTTCATCAAGGGTGAAAGCGTTGTATGTTACGCATTCTTTCTCTATGTAATAAACGTATTGTTATATATATATATATATATATATATATATATATATTCTTAGTCTTTTTCTATAATGTCCATCAACAAGAACTGCTATGAGTTTTAGAAGCTATGCTAATTTTCATCCCTCCGTGTCTGGCGTGGCCAATCAAAAAATGACTGTGAATCGAGGCCGTTGGTTTTGCTTTCTGAGTTTAGAATTTTATGAGCTTTGTGAGAGAAAGCACGATTTGTGAGCAGAAATGATTTTTGCTGTTGCGAGTGTAAGGTTGGATTTCTGACTCCGTTTTTTTTTTGTTACTATGTTCCTTGGTGTACTGTTCACACCAGATCTAGTGAATTTTGTGTTGGCACACGGATGTTTTTCCGTTGTAATAAAACATTATATCGAAAAATAATGGTCAGTAACTCTTCATTTGATCTATAGGGTAGAGCCAAACGTAAAAGAATAACATAAAAAAGAAAGTGTCTTTTTTTGCTTATTTTTTTTACTAATGTACAGCTAAAGAATAGTAAAGTTTTGTGACACGATAACTAGGCATATATGTATTTTATTATAATAGATTAAAATAGATTAGAATAGAAAATAGTTTAAAAACATATTTAACAAAAGTGAAAAAGAAGAGGAAAAAATAAATAAACGCTTTTTTCTTTTATGAGGAAAATTGTGGAAGAGACAAGATTATTCGATTAATGTTTTAAATCCTACCACTCTTCCGGTAAATATTTGACTCAGTGATTTAATGTGATAAAGAGATAAAGTTCAGGAAAGTTCGGGGGGTGGGTTTTCGAATGACCCGGTCAAAGGCTGTCTTTTACTGTATCTTGACCACACATTAAGAATTTTCCGGCGGAAGCTTTATTAAGATAAAAAAAAAAGATAACTGAAATTTCAGACTTACAGTCGCCAATGTTTATCACCGGTGGTCTAAGGCATTTCCTGATTTCCGGATTCATTTTAAATAAATAGAAGTCAGTTAAGTGAGTCGGTCAGTTGAGTTCTGCCGGGCGTTTGAGTGAAGTAGAATCTCCGTTCGCCTTGTTTCGGTCAGTTCGGATTTGTTGATCTCCATTAGAGTTAGAGCTGTGTGTCACATTCGCCTGCCCCAACCGAAAAGGCTAACTCTAAACGAATAAAGCATCCTTTTCAACTCATCCAAGTTGTGGAGGTTCGTTCCTTATAGTTCAATCTTGTACCCCCAGCTTGAGGCTCCGATATTTTCTACAAATTTCCGGCAACATCACAGCGTGGAGAACGGCCCCCGGAGGAAATTGTTAGGACGGTCCGCTGGGGTGTTACAGTTTCTTAATTCGCTAGTTAAGAAATTAACATCAAGTAAAAAGTTATGATGACAGATATATAGTTGATTCCCTGTGTCGTGCTAAGCAATTCATCTCGCCAGAATCTAAGTTTACCATTGTAACGAAAAGGAAATCTGTAATACGCCCGTGTTTCAGGCAAACAAAACTTTTGACGACAACAGGTACTCTCTTGGTTTACTGGTCTTCCAACGTCGTCGTCGTAGTAGTCGTCGTCTTTTTCTTTGTCTTCTCGCTCATACACTTCGTCAACCGACTAATTTCGTACTGCACAAACCGCCGCTTTTTCTCATGTTATCCTTTTTCTCAGCTGCTTATTTGCTTGCGTATTACAACGGGCGTCTCGTATGTCGACTTGGCCGCCTCTCATTTGCATACCTCGTAAAACCGTGCGCCTTCGCACAGGAACAAGGCGTTAGATCACTCGAATGAACACAGCCGTTCGTGAATACTGCTTCCACATTTGGCCTGGTGCTCCTGCTACATATTTAGAGATTTTCGATAAAATCCAAAGAATTATAATCAATGTTGTTGGTCCTGACCTGGCATCTCGCCTTCAGTTGTCAATGAGAAGATAGTGTTGTGAGAAAGGAAAAGTTCGATTTAAGCTGACAATGCTTTTAACATTTTCTGCTTTTTGAGAAACGAAATAAAATATTTTTTGTTAGACTCGTGATCTTCCGTTAGAGGCAATTTACATTGACTTGAAAATAAATTGAATTGTTCTCTTGCTATTATTGAGATATTCTGGTTTTATACTTGTCTTTTTCAGTTCGCTCTCGCCGTTGTCGGCCGCTTCCCCCCCGTCCCTCTCGCTGTTGTCGGCCGCTTCCCCCCCGTCCCTCTCGCTGTTGTCGGCCGCTTCCCCCCCCGTCCCTCTCGCTGTTGTCGGCCGCTTCCCCCCCCCCCGTCCCTCTCGCTGTTGTCGGCCGCTTCCACCCCCCCCGTCCCTCTCGCCGTTGTCGGCCGCTTCCCCCCCCCGTCCCTCTCGCCGTTGTCGGCCGCTTACCCCCCGTCCCTCTCGCTGTTGTCGCCCGCTTCCCCCCGTCCCTCTCGCCGTTGTCGGCCGCTTCCCCCCCCCGTCCCTCTCGCCGTTGTCGGCCGCTTCCCCCCCCGTCCCTCTCGGCGTTGTCGGCCGCTTCCCCCCCGTCCCTCTCGCTGTTGTCGGCCGCTTCCCCCCCGTCCCTCTTGCTGTTGTCGGCCGCTTCCCCCCCCGTCCCTCTCGCTGTTGTCGGCCGCTTCCCCCCGTCCCTCTCGCCGTTGTTGCCCGCTCCCCCCCCCCGTCCCTCTCGCCGTTGTCGCCCGCTTCCCTTTGTCCCTAGTCTATGTCGCGGACCCCCAATGTTCTTCATCGTATCCCTCTTTCCTATGACTCTGTTACGTACACGTCTTTTCCGTCGCTTCTTGCTCTTTCGTTAATCATTTTCGAATATGGGAAATTATTTTTCTTTTGTTCTCTCTTTACAAATCTAAGTCGAATGGTGCATATGTGATTGAATATGTGAATAAATAACTTGCTTAAGCCAGGTGAATCTCAAAACAAAATCAAGCGATATCCTTTGAGCACATTAACTTCAATTTTTGACTTTTATTTTCGGAGTTTTCTTTTTCCTGAGTTTCAAGTTAAATTTGGCTGCAAGTAATTTCTCTTTTTTAAATAAATATTTGTTTCTGATTGTTAATTACTCTTAGTCGATTCTATTTCACTGGAAAATAATTTCAAATGTTTTTCTAAAACATTTAAATTGTTAAAGGAAAATTCTCGGTCAATTCCTTTCACTTTGGATTAATTGAGATGAACTACGAAGGGAAAGGTGTTTGTTAGCGAGTTTCTGAACAGTGTGAAATAAATTCAAATGATGAAATCTCTCTCTCTCTCTCTCTATTACCTTTTCCTCAACGAACTTGCTCTCTCTTTTCGTTTGCTCTCACTCACTTCTCTCTCCTCGCTTGTTTCTCTCTCTCTATTTACTCACTCTCCACTTGTTCTATTGCTGTATTCATTGATAAAAAAAAAGTATAAATTTGAACTCTGTTCATACTTCCCAGGGTGTTCCTTTTTGTAGCCTTGTTTTACTTCTCTCATTCCTTTCTGTCTCCTGCCTCGTTATAACCACTATATACCCAGGGACATCATTATGTTGTTAATCATGAACCATGTTACAAAACAAGACTGACATTTACTATATTTCATTTAAACATGGAATTTGCTTGGGTGTAAAATAAAACCGATAAACATTTTGGGAGAAAAACTTTATTTGTGGTGTTGTGGATATCGGCTCATAACAAAAAATCGGTGAGCAGAGTTCGAATTCTAGTTTAATTCGTTGCATTCACTTACGTGCAGACAGAAGTTTCTGTGAAGACAGAATCTTTAAGTTGAAGGAAAAAATGGAGGAAAGTTGTGCAACAAAAAATGGTACATATTTAGTTGAATAAATATTTAATTTTGTTTTGGGTTTTAATTTCCTTTAAAAGTCGGCATGAACTTTTTGAACAACCGAATATTTTCAAATAACTCAAACATTATCAAGAAATAAATGATGCCACTCGAGTAAAGAAGTTATTGTTGGCTACATTCTGAGATGTATTTTGAATGCAAGAGTTTGATTTTTTTTTAACGGCATATCATCCTCTGTGGGTTATTTAATGCAAAAAAAGTGGGATTTTAAGTTAATGTTCAGTTACAGTGAGAAGGTTGTTTTAGTCAGATTTTAATGAAATATTGTTTTTATTCTTTTTTATTCTAGAAATGTTTTGCTGATAATTTTTTCCTTCAAAAATGTATATTTTTTATAAAGTTTATTTTTATGTGTATATTTCTATAAAAGTGTAGTTTTATACTTTCATAGTGTTTTGACCCCAGTTTGGGGGTCAACTATTTTCCCATAGCTGGGACCCTAACAGGTGCTACCACTCCGAGTCAGGGTGGACCTGGGAACAACAGCAATTAAGAGCTGGTTTCATGCTCCTCATATCCTCCCAATCAGAGATGCAGTTAACCGTCATGCCCAGGACCTTGAATGCAAGAATTAATTCAAATATAACAAGATTACGGACATATCATGTTGAAACACCGGTTCCTGTAAGATCACTGAAGTTAAGCAACGTCAAACCTGGTCAGTACTTAGGTAAGTCTTCAGTGACCATTTGGGAATGTCAGGTGGTGTAATGGATAAAAGATCGGCATTTTTAATCGGAGAGTAGTTGGAATTTTTGTTCGTTTTGTTCAGTTAAGCACAAATATGGGAAAGGTATGCATCCACCTTTTCTCTTACCTGCTATGGATTGATAAGTAAAGGTTTTATCACGAAACCATCATTATCTGAAAATGTTTATGACTTCAAATAACCTGCAAAGGGTTGATAAGCCAGAGAAAATGAATCAGTCAATCAAAATTTAAATATACGCGCAGCCCACAAAAATATTCACCGTACGACAATATCTAGTCGTTGATAATGTTGAAAGTTATTGGATAATACAAAAAAAATAAAATGTATATACACATTGTCAAGTGAATTTCAATAGCATTTGTTCAAATAAATTCTTATTGAAAGTTACCTTCTGAATATATACATATATTGTCATCCGTAGACAGATCTGTTTCGCTGTATCACAGCTCACTAGTACGGTTAGACAGCCGATTGCTTTTTACCCAGTATTGAAACCCGACTGAATTGGCGTCAGTCGGCGATTCTACCTCTGAGATACGGGCGCTCGGTCGAAGGAGGCAGACTTCTTAGCGTGTACATTATCATTATACACGCCCAATAGCTGAGAGTGTTCTTATTCATTGCTAAATGAACGATGCGTATATATATATATATATATATATATATATATATATATATATATATAAACGACAAAAGGAAATTTATCTGATTTCTGCAAGTTTCCTCAATGTATTTAATGTGTAACAGTTTATTTTATGACATCTATGAACACAAAAGAGACCTTATACACAACAATTTATCAAATACATTGCATATACATAAAAATATTAAGAGAAAGTAACTTATTAAAAGGAAAATTCTCAAAAGTGCTGCTAATGAATTTTATCAAAATGTAAATCTGCACAAAGAATTTTTTCAAATATCTTCGTTCCTGAAAGAATTCCCTCTATCCCCAGCCAACATTCTTCATGTGCCATGTCCCTTCAATACGTAGGCGATCATGAACTTCCATTTGCCCCTGTTCCTTGTCGCTCTTAACATCTTTCCTCTTGGTATGTCTTCCAAACCCCGCTGCGCTATCCATTTGCCCAAGTCCATCAAATACGTCTCGCGTTGCTTCTCGTTGTCTTACTTTCCTTCTATCCGTCCTGTGAGTATCAGATTCTCCAAACCCACCCTCCTCATTACGTGTCCCAGAAACCTTCTCTGTTTCTTCCCGATTTTAAGTATAAGTTTTCTTTCGGTCTGCATCCTCCTCAACACCCCGTCATTGCTCACGTGCTCGGTCCATGGTATCCTCAGCATCCTTCTGTAGAATCTCATTTCTGCTGCTTGAATCCTCTTCTACATCCTTGAAAAGATCGTCTAACATTTGCTGTCATACAGAAGGACAAATATCACATAGCAAACCAGCACACTTTTTTGTGTTTCCAATGAGATTTTCCTGTCTCTCAATACTCTGGTGAGCGTTTGAAATTCATCCTTGACCATGCCAGTAAGTCTTCGGATCTCAGTATCGCACTTTCCATCCTCTGTCAGAACACATCCCAGGTTTTTAAATTTATTTTCTTGTTTTATTTTAGTTTCCTCGACATGTAGCTGTCATTTTGGAGTTTTCTTTTTGCTGATGACCAAGCCAACATACCTGGCTATAAAAATGTTAAAAAATTAAAAGAAAACGATTACATTCATGAACCCTGTTTAAAAAAATATATAATGCATAAATTTATCTCATAATAAAATAATTTAAATGTTAATTGAATAATAAATCAATATAATTTACTCACTTTCAGTTATTAGATATTAAATTACTTTACTTAGCCGCCTTCAAAATTTACCTAGAGTTTTCACTTACCTTGATGAATATTCATGAGCGCCGTTTAAATGAAACAAAGGAAAAAACAACTGACAAGACTTTTATTTTTGCTTATAAATACTAGTTGCAAAATTATATTCTGCCATTTGCTTTGATAAAGTCATCGGAGAAGATGTTTTTCTTTTGTCTTTTTACAGATTTATTTTAGTTATATCTGAAATTTTTATACGCGTACACACGCACAAATATCTCGCTCTCTCTCTATCGAGGCAGCAGATAATTTTCTAAACATATTAAGTATAACAGGCAATGAATGTCTATTAAGTTTAACCATGAGTCGTTCTAAACATCGTATTTTGGCTTTAATTTCGGGTGAAAATAAAGACAAAACCATATAGTTGGCGACTATAAAAAACGCTCACAAATCATTCAAAAAGATTAACAGAAAATGTTTTACTTCTAGAATTCCTTCATGTGTATTGCAATGTCACGAGATGTTAAAATGAAGGGGATTTAACCGTTTTCTTTCAAACTAAACATTTTCTGTTAATCTTTTTGAATGATTTGTGAGCATTTTTATAGTTGCCAACACTGTTTATAGATGCGTAAAGCTCATTTCGTCTTTTTGCCTTGACAAAGTCCATCACAAGACGAAACGCGTAAGCGATTTAAAAACACTTTTCCTCTTGTCTTCCTTTTATTTAACCATCCTGTTCTTAGTCTCAGATCATAACTGAGTATGTTTTACACACTATATATATATATATATATCCCACACTGTGGGATATCTACTAACAAAAATGATGGAAAGCAAAAGAATTTGAATTAAATCGGAT
This sequence comes from Ascarosepion bandense, assembly GCA_037127315.1. Classification (NCBI taxonomy): domain Eukaryota; kingdom Metazoa; phylum Mollusca; class Cephalopoda; order Sepiida; family Sepiidae; genus Ascarosepion; species Ascarosepion bandense. The sequence goes on from JBBBDQ010000729.1 coordinate 1,576,784, forward strand.
AAATTTTAAAATCCCAGGATTCGTCTTTCTAGTTTAGTCGCACGAACATGACAAATTTAGTCCGATGAAGTCCTAAACGACGAAATACGTCAAAAGAAAAAGAAGATTCCTCTTTTTGTCATAGATTTTCCCTAATACTGTTTACATTTATATAGTTTTCTTTTGACTCGTTTCATCGTTTAGGACTTCATCAGACTAAATTTCTTATGTTCGTGCAACTAGACAAGAAAGAAATTTTAAATTAAAAAACAAAAATCTGATTTTGTTTAGATTCTTTTTCTTTTCTAATTATCTTCATCATCTCACCCTCTCACCCTTTATACACCCAATGGCGTGTAGAGTAGTAACCTTTTATGACTGTTTCCGTAACAAACTTTTATTTGGCAGGGTTGTTAGCCCTGCGCCCAACCCCCAAACCTGGAGGACCGGTGGACCATTCTTGGTCCTTACGTTTACAACACCTGGTATTCCCAAGCGGTCACCCATCTAAGTACTGACCAGGCTCGATGTTGCTTAAATTCGGCGATCGGACGAGCCGGTGTATTCAACACGTTATAGCCGTAGACCTATGTATCTTACCCAGACAAAATTAAAAAGTGACATGCCTTGACATCAGGCTACTGTGTTTCCTTTCGCGACCAAAATCTTCAACTTCATAGTTTAACTTAATTTTCGTTTTTGATTGAACAATATTGACACTCCTACAAGCATATTCTTCAACTACCATTCTCTAATTTTCTAAATAGCCATGAATTCATCTTATATTTTCCAAATAAATCATTTTCAACATTTATTTTAAAATCTCACCTTAAGAAGAACAGTATTGTTTTGAAACATAAATTGTGTAGTGATATAATGCTTTTATAAAACATTGTAATAACGAAATAACAATATTAAGCTCTACTTTGTATTGAGCACACTTTATAAAAATAAATATAAACAGTGGGTTTTAATCTACCTGTTTTTTTTTAATCGTGTCAACCCAAGCAAGGCATTCCACTGCCACTATAGCGCAGGGGGTTACATAGAGGGATTGGGTATAGGAAATGTCAGAAGGAGGGTGATAGACGACTTAGGATGTACATAGGGAGAGAGTTAGAGACAATGGGTGTGAGTTAGTGTGTTAGGTGTCTATTGACCTTACATTTAAACTCCTGGAGGTTGTAGCCGTCGGGGAAGCAAGCATGCGGTAGGAAATTCCATAGGCGGGAAGTGCAAGGGAAGAAGCTGTTGGAGTAGAAATTGCGGTTACATTTCATCGGTTTCACTGTAAAAGGGTGGGACCTAGTTGCCAATCTGGTATCTCGTGCAAATTCACATCTAGGGGCACCAGTGATTTAAGTTCGTCAGAACAGAAGCCATGAAAGTATTTATAGAAGAGGCACAGGGAAGCCACGTCACGCCGGTGAGTGAGATACTGCAGGCGGTCAGCCAAGTCGGTATCAATCACATTACAGATTCTTCGCTGTATTTTGTCAAGAACCCCGAGGAGAATAGAAGGGGCACCCGACCAGATGTGGCAGTAGTACTCAATACACGGGCGGATGGTGGATTTATATAATTGCAGGATAGATTCAGGCGGAAAGAATTTCCGGGCCCTGCACAGAGAGCCGACTTTCATAGCTGCGGATTTAGCAATGGATTAGGCGTAGTCATTCCATTTGAGGTTCGCTGAGAGTGTCAAGTCAAGAAGGCGTAGTGATTTACTCTCTGGGAGGCAAGCCTGTTCCATGCTAATGGGAGGGAGGTGAGGTTGTCTGATTAGCTGGTGTCAACCCTAAATACAAACGAAGGCAGGGACGTCGTGAGAGATCTACCACTAGAGGTCTATTGGTCTTCCACTCAGGACACTGCATACGACGAGTACCGTATATTACGTCTACTTACTAGATTTTTCTATCCGGTTACATTCGCCTAAACCACTTAACTACCTCGAATAATATATATATATATATATATATATATATATATACCCAATTCTGGAACATATCAATATATATTGTTAAATATAAAAGACAATGAATATCTATTATACTTACTTTTGAGCCGTTCTAAACATCGTATTTTAGATTTCATTTCTGGTGGAAAAAAAAAGATAAAAATGGTCCAATATTTTATATCTGTTTTTATTTTGCTGGTCCTTGATCTAAGCTTTCGGCTCACCTGGGCAAACTTCAGAGTAGTTGTACTGGCATTAACACAAAGATGTTCATCGTCAAAGATGATATTCTGTTATTTTGGCATAGAAAATTGCTGTCTCTTCCTGATTTTAAGAACAAGTTTCCTTTTCGTTTCCATTCTCTCTGAAACCTTGTCGTTGATCACATGCTTGGTCCATGGTATTCTCAACATCTTTCTGTAGAACCACATTTCGGTTGCTTCAAGTTTTTTCTTCATTATTGATGAAATTGTCCAACATTTGCTGTCATCAGTGTATCTTTCTGTAAAATGGCTTATGAGGACTTTTTTGTTGATTTGCATTTTCGACATCCTCTTTCCAATTGTTTGTGACAATGAACTGCCTACCCAACCCAACTACAAATAACTTCATTTTGAAGTAATCTCTGCAAGTTAAGAATCGGTTTAAAAATTCTTCTCATTCTTCGTTGTTGTTTTTTTTTCTTTTCTCGCTGTAAGTCAAAGACTGAATTAAATTTCAGATTCTCAAAGACCATTCTCAGCTCCTTCCACGACAAAAGATGGTATTTCTGCCTCGGGTTTAAATGAACAAGGTATTCTGAGAGACATTCACTATAATGCACAAACATTCTGTCTGCTCTTCATTCTCTCTCTTCTCTTCTTTTCCATGTTTCCTCCTCTCTGTGATTTTCCAATCTTCCTCCTCCTCTCTCTGCTTTTCTATGCCGCATCCTCTAATTTCTTTTTTTTTATTTTTCCTCCTCTCTCTAATTTACGATTCTCCCTCCTCACTACAATCTTTTATTCTTTCTTCCCTTCTCTTAACTTTTCTACGTCTCATCCTCTCTCTCTCTCTCTCTCTCTCTCTTCCTTCTCTGTCTGCTTTTCCTTTCCTCCTCCTTTTCTATTCTTTTTCTTCTCTCTTTTCCATTTTACCCACTCTTTGTTTTCCATTCTTCTTTCTGTTTTCCATCTTACCCTTCGTTCTCTCTCTCTCTCTCTCTTTCCTTCCTTCTCGTTATCTCTCTCTCCGCTTTTTCCCTCCCTCTATCTTTGCTTTTCCTTCCTTCACCCTCACTCTGCTTTTCCTTACCTATGTCAGCTTTTCACTGCTTCCTCTTTTCTACTTTTCCTTAATACGCTCTTTGCTTTTCCTCTGCTCCTTCAGTTTTTCCTTTTCTACTTCTCTCTACTTTCTTCCCTGTGTACTCCCCTCTTTCTCTCTGATTTTTACTTTTTTCTTTAACCTCTTTCATCATATGATTTTCATCACCATCTGTTTCTTCTTCCACTATCACCATAGCAACAAGCTGAGAAAAAGTCACCTTGTTTTAAAATGTCGAATGAGAAACCAAAATTCACTCGTTTTAAGAAATTAGACCCAAGGATATTTTCATTTACTTTAATTTTTTTCTTCATTTTTTTAATTTTTTTTTAAATTTTGTCTTTTGAGTGGTGACTGGAAACGTTCTTTAAATTCTATTTTAATAATTTTGTTCATTTTTAACTTCAAAATTTTATCATCGTTCTTTATTTTTTGTGAAGTGTTTAATTTTGGTAAATTTTATCCGATTAGCAGGCAATAATTTTTGTTTCTGAATCTGACTTTAACATTTTTATCTTTTAGACATTTTTTTTATTAATTTAATATCACGGTCTTCTTAATTTAATTCTTAAACAGAAATCCGAATATTCTTTTAAAAGTATTTTCATTTTAAGCCTCTTTATTTTAATTTAGAAAATCTCAGAAAATTTGCATAAGTGTATATGCTCATGTGAAAGCTACTTATCAGATTACAATAGAAAAATATTAATATAGGCTGGATATTAATACATAGATATTAAAATGAAATATCAAGATATAGATAAGAGAGAAAGAGAAACGTCATTTTCTCTACATTATTATTTTTTTCTCATTCCATTACCCATTCTTACATAATAAAGTTAATTTTAAATGTTTTTTTTTTCCTAAAGATAGATATCGATTCCAAATATGAAGAATATTAGCATTTAAGATTGAGACTGTTCAAAGATTGACTTCGGATCAGGATTTTTTTCTGCATAGATTCTAAAATTCAAGGTTACACATGTATTTCTGACCTTGATTCTACGCTATACCAACACTCATGTGTGTGTATGTATGTATGTATATATATATATATGTGTGTATATATATGTATATATGTGTGTGTGTATATATATGTATATATATATATATATATGTGTATTTCTTCCTAACTTTTTGCATTGTATTTGGTAATGTTTGCATCCCCCTTGTGTAGGGGTAACCAGGTATGAACCTGGCCTATTTTCTTTATTAGTCTCTGGGGAAACCCAGGTTGGTAGATAAAAAGCTGTTTCAAAAAACAAGAAAAAATGTTGGATTATGGATGAAAATTTATTATTCCAATAACAATACATATATTTTCAATATCCATTCTTTTTTTAAAATATAAAGTACATTTTCAAAATCAATTATTCTTATAAAAATATATAGTATGTTTTCAAAATTCATTATTCCTATAAAAATATATAGTACAATTTCAAACTCCTTCATTCCTTATAAATATATAGTATGTTTTCAAAATCTATCATTCCTTTAAATGTATATTATGATTCCAGAATTAATCAGTACTCTAATAATATATAGTATGTTTTCAGAATCCATTATTCCTATGAAAATGTTTTAAAATGTTTATTCCTCTAACAATATATAGTCAATAAATTAAGTACCATACGTGATACAGGCTTGGGCGACCATGTTTCGAAAGAGACATGACTGACTAGGCAGAAGATTATCCCGCAGTAGGTTGCCATTGCTTTCTGCGGTAGACTGGTTGCCAACCAAGGCTATAGAACCCAATCTGTCCTGTTATTTGACCCATAACTGGAAGGAAGAGACGGATTAATGCCTTTCGCAAGGGTATTTGTGCGTAAGTGAATGCAATAAATTCGTCTGGAATTCGAACTCAGCCCCCCCCAATTTCTCGTTCCTAAACTATATCCAATGCTCCACAATGCACATACATATCCAAAAACCATTATACCTTAAAATATATATTCCTTTAAAAACGTATGTTTCCAAAATCTCTCATTCCTTTAAAAACGTATGTTTCCAAAATCTCTCATTCCTTTAAAAACGTATGTTTCCAAAATCTCTCATTCCTTTAAAAACGTATGTTTCCAAAATCTCTCATTCCTTTAAAAACGTATGTTTCCAAAATCTCTCATTCCTTTAAAAACGTATGTTTCCAAAATCTCTCATTCCTTTAAAAACGTATGTTTCCAAAATTTCTCTCATTCCTTTAAAATGTTTCCAAAATGCGTCATTCCGATAAAAAAAAAAGTTTCCAAAATGCGTAATTCCGATAAAAATATAAAGTATATATTCAGAATATATCATTCCTTTAAAAAATATAAGATAGTTCCAAAATCCATCATTTTTTTTTTAATATGCTTTCAAAATTAATCATTTCTTTAAAAATGTATTTTGTGCATTTTGTTGCGCTCAGTAGTAGTCGTAGCACAGCTCTTTGTGTCCTTTGTGATGACAGGGTTTTCTGTTTCTTACTTTTCTACTTATACTGTATTAATTTGCATACGATACTGCATCTCCCGCAAATGAAGAGGTCGTGCACTCATGTTTTTTCTTTTACTACTCCTGATTATATTTGTATTGTTCTTTTTTTTTCTTTTTTCCTTTTTTTTGTCTTTCTTGTTTCCTCTTTCTTGGTCTCTCTTTCTTTTCTTCTTCATATTCATCTGGCTCCAGTCTCATTTTCACCCATTTCCTGCTCTGTTCCACTTTTGTAACTTTCTGCCTTTTCTTGTTCTTGACCTTCCATTTCTACATCTGAACTGATTTGCATGTGCCAGTATATGTTGTTCCTTTTTCTTAAGTATAGCAGTGTTGTATTCTTTCTGTATCAGGAAAATTGCTTCTTCTGAATTCACCTCTTTATTCTTTCTATATCATACCTCTTCTTTTGTTACAAAGGACAGTTTTTTTTTTGTTTTTTTTTTGGTGGGGTACTCTTTGTCTTTTCATTAATGCTGAAGGGCTCAGTTTCCTTCCTGCATGTGGAATAGATCTGTAATTGAGGAGCATATTTGGTAAATATGCTATGTTTTTATTAAGTGGTGATAATGCTTTAAATCTCATTTTCACCATTTGATATTTGGCAAAAGAAATCAGTCTGAGCATATCTGGTGATTCACCCAAATCTCATAATCTCCACATAAATTTAGGTCAGGTTTTCTTTATCGCCATTATCGGTGATGTACAATTACTAACACTCTTTCTAGTATGCCTTTTGTTTAATTTAGTTACTGCCAAAGTTTGGATATGAATTGGAACTTTTCTTCACTCTATATACTTTGGGTGATAGTTTTCCTTTTGTAGAATGCTTGTTTGATGTCCTTACAATAATCCTATTTCGTTGCCTTCTGCTTTTATGGAATTAGTCTCGCTGTATCTACTTTTAATACATCAATCCCGACTAATCTGTGACCTTTTTTATGCATGCTGGAACTTTAATGGGAATTATTTCAAAATGCCTGTCTATTTCAAAATTGCCTTGAAATATCCCCATTTTTTTTTTTTGGTCATTCCATCAAATTGTTTAATTGTATGCTGCTCGTTCTTTTTTAAGCTGTCCTAATTTTCTCCAGAAACATTTTAGGATCAATGTAACTTCACTGCCTGTATGAACTTGCATGTTAAATATTTGGGCATTTATCCTTTTTTCTCTACCTGTTTTTTGTGTATTCATTGTAAGTATTTCAGCTTCTTCTTCGGAGAGGCTTTGAACAGTCTTTTACTTTTTGTATTTGCTTTCTTTTTGTATTTGCATTCATTATGAAAATGATCACTTTTTTTTTCAGATTGAGCATGTTTTTCCTAGAAATGGACATTTGTAATTGTCTCTCTCATATTTTTTCCACAATATCTACATTTAATTATGGAAATGTTCGTGCTCGTCTTTGGTTGATTAAATTTTCTAATCAAGTCTGTCACTAAAACTCGGTGCTAGCTTCAAAACTGATTCTGCTACACAGTAGACATTTTAATATTTCTCGCTTGTTTTGGTCTTGCAAGCTTTCAGTTAACCTAAGAAGAAACAATTCATTTTCCATAATTTCCTATGCTCCCAATTTTTCAAATTCTCAATAATTTGCTCGTTCTTTCAATCTATGCAAATATTTATTGTATAATGAATTAATTTGGTACTTGTCTTATTCCTAAAAAAAAAACCAAAAAAACTTGATTCTTTCAGCGATTACCAATTTTTTTTTTTTTGTCTTTGTTCTTTTTTATAATTTTCTCAAAATTTCTTAAAATGTCATTTCTAATTCACTCGGGTAACACATTGTTGTAATTTTCTTCACGGCTTCGCACCCAACTGTAGTAAGAAATAAATCGGTTATCGCATTTTCTACTTCATTGATTTTTGTGTCTCTTAATTTTTTTATTCTTGTAAATACAGCAAAAGTTCTTACCAATATTTCAATGTGTTCGTAGTCATCCAGCGAATTTAAGAATCGTATCAGCGATTCAATTATGTTTCATATTTCTTTCTGCATAGCGGTAGACATAGAGCAGCTCTCCATGTTTTTTTTGTTTTTTTGTGGCAACAGGGTTTTCTGATTCTTACCTCTCCAGTTATTCTCTATTTGTACTTACCTATGGGATGTGCATTGGGGTGCATTGTATATCGGCTCGGAATGAGAAATTGGGGAGCCGAGTTTGAATTCCAGTTGAATTCATTGCATTCACTTACGCGCAAATACCCTTGGGAAAGATATTAATCCATCTATTCCTTCCACTTATGGGTCAAATAACAGGACAGACTGAGTTCTATAGCCTTGGTCGGCAACTAGTCTACTGCAGAAAGCAATGGCAACCTACTGCGGGATAATCTTCTGCCCAGTCAGTCATGTCTCTTCTGAGACATGATCGCCCAAGCGTGTTTCACATATCCAATGCACCACAATGCACAAACAAACAACACGTATGAGTAAAATTAAAATAACTGATGGTGACAATTTATTCTGCAGTATGCTTTCAAAATCTCTCATAACTTTCAAAATATAAAGTAAGTTTCTAAAATGTTGCAATGGGAAATCTTATCTATTTGTAATGGTAGGCATTTTGTTGTTGTTTGACATTTCACAGAAAGCACAAGAATACAAATTATAGAATGAATAGAAGCAAAAAATAAAATATGAAACTGCACAACAGTTTGACAGAAGAGATAAACAAGGCGAATGCATTTAAAATCAAAAGTGAAAACATAGAAACTGAGCAGCATTGAAGAAAGAAAACAGAACAAGCAGGGACATGCTAATGTGGATGGAATGGCATACACTCTTTTATATATATATATATATATATATATATATATATATAAGGTATATTTAGGCAGCAAAAATTCTTTTTGATTAGTTTTGTTAAACAATATCAACAATGTCTGGGTATCCAATTTTAATTAATCATTTGGAAATTTTTAAAACATAAAATATTGGATAAACAGACTTGGCCAATATTTTTAAACAAAAATTGTTTAAAGTGACACACACAAACATATATATATAGTGACTATATATAGTCATCCACAGACAGATCTGTTTCATTGTATCACAGCTCATCAGTACGCTTAGACAGCTGATTGCTTTTTACCCAAGATTGAAACCCAACCGAATTGGTGTCAGTCGGCAATTCTACCTGTGAGCTACGAGCGCTCGGTAGGAGGCAGACATTTTAGCATGTATATTATCATTATACATGCCCAATAGCTGAGAATGTTCTAATTGATTGTTGAATGAACGATGTGTAGATGCCAGAGTAGCTACTGTTTTTCAGTCTACCATTCTTCCAGAGTGCTCAATCAGGGAGAGAGCATAGTCATCTGCAGACAGATCTATTATTGTTATATATATATATATATATATATATATATATAACAATAATACATAATTCTTGTTATATATATATATATATATATATATATAACAATAATACATAATTCTTGTTTATATATATATATATATATATATATATATATATAAGACAATAATACAGAGGAAGACAATAAACAACAACTTCCAAAGGAATGGAATAATAAAAAACATGCTTAATGCAAAATTCAATAAGAAAATAGACCAAATATATATACTCAATAATATGACCAAGCTATCCAGCTTTTAATTGTTGCGGTATCTTCATGCACAAGGCTGAAAATCAAGTACCTTGGTGTTATTGAGAGTGTGTGTGTAAATATACATAAAATTATTTAATTACTTAGTTTTTGGTCATAAATAAATTAGACCTGTAGATAGCTGTATTAGAAGGTACTCAATACAATTATATTGTAGAACTTTTGAATATTTTTCATTTGCAAATGAGTTATATTATGCAATCCAGGTTTCTACCATGTAGTGTCTTCAGGCGATTTACAACATTGTAAATTGCCTGAAGACACTAGATGGTAGAAACCTGCATTGTGTAATGTAATTTGTTTGTTTATATATATATATATATATATATATATATATATATATATCTCACATGGAAGAATATATGTAAACTTTTATTTGTCTGTAAACATAACTAATACTTGCATTTTTATATTCCAACTAGCACTATAGCCTGGCGTTGCTCGGGTGTAATGAAAGCTTTAAAACTAATCCATGCTCCTGGAGCTCAGACTCAGCCTAAAGAATATTTGTGTAAAGTTTGGTGAGAATCAGATAAAAATTGTGGATTTGTATAAAGGACATACAGACAGACAAACAGACACACACACAAACATCTTGCCTTATATATATATATATATATATATATATATATATATATATTATCGATTTTCTGCACTATTGTAAGAACTGCAACCTTGAAACTTCTGAATATCATTTCTTATGTCTTTGTCTATGAGCGTATCAAAATTGATTAAAATCGGACCACTCCTTCTATAATCCGATTTTTTTATTATCGATTTTTGATATTTATCGAGGATACCTCGAGACAAAACCTAGCTAAGAACACTCGCAGATGCTTATAGTACAACTGTGTAAATTTTCAAGAAAATCTGTTCAGCCGTTTCGGAGTCTATAGGTAATGGATACACACACACAGACACACACATAAAGAGTTTCATTTATAAATAAGTTTAGATTCTTATGAATATACAATATAAAAAAATTTCTTTAATTCCAATGAGATCCCAAATAACAAAATTTGCTATACAAGTTTTTTCTACTTTGTTATTAATTTGTCTACTATATATATATATATATATATATATATGCATGTTTCATTGAATAATGTAGACAGATTTTGTCTATTTATTTTATGTAATTTTTTTTCATATTCTCTGAGAAGCTTAATGGCATTATCATTAAGTGAAGAAAGAAAATTACCATATTGATACATAATTTTTTATTAATCCAATCTAAGCTTTCAGCTTTCATAAGCCATTTTAAAGGGTATCAAATTACATTATATATTATAAACACTGATAAATCATAATGACAAACTGTGTTTGTTTGCATGGAAGATTTCCAAGCAACAACAAACTCGTGCATTTAGGACACTGGAAGCGAATGTCACATCACAGCTCATGACACCGCATATGACCAAGCAAGAGTGAAAACAAGAAATATTAAGTATTGGAAACCATTGGAATAAACCAGTGGCTTCTGTTAACAATTATTGGCATTTAAGGATATTTGTAGAGATTTCATAGTATATCTCGTTCAGGTTAGGTTTCAACTGCTTTATGTGTATAATATCATTCAAGTGTAGTGTCAAGTGTCATGAAAGCAAGATTGTGGTGTGACCAACATAAATACACACACACACACACAATCTTCCTTTACATATACACTCTATCTGAAAAAAAAATATGTACATATATATAACTTCTTTAAGTGTATTTTGTGGTCTTCTGTGAATGTAAAATTTTTCAGTGTATATTTACCACTGGTCAATAATTCCCAACCAAACTGTAACAATGTTTGATTTTCTTGCCATTTCTATGATGAATTCAGTTTGCTAGACAATATCATTGAAGATGAGGAAAAGATTTGAAGCAGTGGAAGTGTGGTTTTACAGAAGGATGCTGTGGTTATCATGGACTGAACATGTGAGCAATGATGAGGCTTTGGAAAGAATGGCATTGAAAAGAAAACTAACAGTGAGTATCAGGAAGAGACAACTGAAGTTCCTGGGATGTGCAATGAGAAAGGAGGGCTTGGAGAACCTGATATTGACAGGCCAGATAGAAGGAAAAAGAGACAGAGGAAGGCAGCGGATAACACATTTGAAGGGCCTGATCAGGTGGATAGATGAATGAATGAGAAAACATTAAGAGCCACCAGGGATAGGGAGATGTGGAGAACCATGATCACCTATGTCCTGAAAGGATAGGGCACATAGAAGAAGAATGTTTTCCTATATTTCATTTGCAACAAATTTCTTCTGAAATTTACTATGCATTTCTATAGCAAAATAAATTCGATGTATCATTGTGTTTTTCTGCTTTACTATCTACACATGTCATGATGAATATAAATAATAGTTTATGTCAGAATGTTTAACTCTTATCTGTAATACATTGGTTAGATCAATAGAATTAATTTATTCCAGATTTATGGTTCAAACAAAACCATTTATCTACAAGTGGGCCAGTGCTGTAAAAAATGACAGCAAAATATTTATATTGATATGCTGTCTAAAATGTCAGCAACATACATATTGATATACCTACTATTGAGTATCTTACATTAAGACATAAGAAGAAAAACAAAACAAAATAATCCAAAAGGAAATTTAAACTTATTTATAAATGGAACTTTCTTTGTGTGTGTCTGTGTGTGTGTGTGTGTGTCCGTTACCTATAGACTCCAAAACGGCTGAACAGATTTTCTTGAAAATTTACACAGTTCTACTATAAGTGTCTGCGAGTGTTCTTAGCTACTTTTAGTGTGAAGGTGAAGGTACCCCAGAAAAAAATCGATAATCAAAAAAATCGGGTTATAGGAGTGGTCCAATTTTAATCAAATTTGATACACTCGTAGACAAAGACATAAGAAACGATATTCAGAAGTTTCAAGGTTGCAGTTCTTATAATAGTGCAGAAAATTGATTATATATATATTATATATATAAAAGGCAAGATGTTTGTGTGTGTGTCTGTTTATCTGCCTGTATGTCTGTATTTTTTTCAGCCCTTTTATTTTAGTTTTTGCTTTGGGTTTGGCTCTAAGTAGATATAATTCTAGTTCTTAGTCTCAGCCATGATACCATTTACTCAAAGGACTTATTTAGCCTTCAAAATTCAGTTTACGACGAAAAACTTATTTGATATCGATACCAGGAAATAAAAATTTGACTTACATCCATTCATTTTTCTTTCAGTCTATGGTTTCGCTTCAACTGGAAACAACTATTGCTTTTTAGTCTTTCATAGCAACGTCCAAAGATCTGAGCTCCAGGACCATGGATTAATTTTAAAGCTTTCATTACACCCGAGCAACGCTGGGCTATACTGCTATTATATATATATATATGTTATCCACATGCAAGCCTGATTCGCTGTATCACAGCTCATCAGTGTGGCTAGACATCCACTTGTCTCCAGCCAGGATCAAAACTTGACCAATTTGGTTCAGTTAGAGTTGCTAACCCCTAAGCCATAGACACATGGAATCAGAAGGAAAATTTTAGCGTGCTGTATATAAGTGATGTATTCACATGCCAGTCACCAAAAGAACACAATTCATTACTGAAGAGTTATGCGCATACACACACACACACACACACACACACACACACACACATACAAGTAGAAAATGGTCTTTATCATAATAATGAGGATATATGTATATATTCTTCATTACTTGATGATGTAATCATTGCAAAAAATAAAATAAGTCACTGTTAAAGAGCAAACATGCAGCAAGAGTTTACATAAATAGTAGTAAGGTTTAATGACTAGTAGTAAAGAGAATGAATTAGACCAACACTTCCTTGCTATTATCTCTCGCTCTCTCTCCATGAGCATGGCAGAAGGAATATATATATATACACACACACACACACAGGTCTTTATTATAATGGAGAGGATTAGCAAGTTAACACAATGAATCTGACATAGCCCAATTTAATGAAATTTGCAACTGTACCTGACACTGTGAAATGATTGTCGCAATGAAGATTTCAACAATTTTTTCCCCTGTACCAAAAAACAAAAAAAAATGGTAATAATGGCTACTGTTTGAACCAAAAACACATTTATTCTTTTGTTCATTTCCTTAGTTTATTGTTTTGTCTAGTGTCTAGGATATGTAATCTTTCGAAAATCAACATAGAATGGAAGAAATCTTTGTCCTGTAGGATACAGGGTGAATTTTTTTTTATTCTGATGAAAGATTGCATCTCTGATACCAGAGAAATATGGTAATTCATTTTTTTTATTTTTGTAAAGAGTGAGGACAAAATGTCTATCGGGATTGTTTAAAAAAATTCATCAGGTTTAGTCCATCTTACCTTTTTTCAATGTTAGTCTATTTATCGCAGTAAAGAATTGATTTGTGAAAGACGATGTTGCTTTCAGAAGTCAAGAGATAGGAAATTATAGACATAAACATTGCCCCTCTCTGTCTCCCTCTATGGTTGGACTCCCTCCCACTATCTCTCTCTCTCTCTCTCTCTCTCAGGTTGGCCTTTTCTTACTTTCTCTCTGATTAGATCTTTCTCTCTCTCTCTCTGATAAGACTTCTTTCTCTCTCTCTCTTTCTCTCTCTGATAAGACTTCTTTCTCTCTCTCTCTTTCTCTCTCTGATAAGACTTCTTTCTCTCTCTGATAAGACTTCTTTCTCTCTCTGATAAGACTGCTTTCTCTCTCTGATAAGACTGCTTTCTCTCTCTGATAAAACTTCTCTTTCACTTGTAAGACTTCTCTTTCACTTGTAAGACTTCTCTTTCTCTTGTAAGACTTCTCTTTCTCTTGTAAGACTTGTCTTTCTCTTGTAAGACTTGTCTCTCTCTCTCTTGTAAGACTTCTCTCTCTTTCTCTTGTAAGACTCTCTCTCTCTTTCTCTTGTAAGACTTTCTCTTGTAAGACTTCTCTTTCTCTTGTAAGACTTCTCTCTCTCTTGTAAGACTTCTCTCTTTCTCTTGTAAGACTCTTTTTCTCTTCTGACTCTCTTTCTCTTGTAAGACTTCTCTCTCTTGTAAGACTTCTCTCTCTCTTGTAAGACTTCTCTCTCTCTTGTAAGACTCTCTCTCTTTCTCTTGTAAGACTTCTCTCTCTCTTTCTCTTGTAAGACTTCTCTCTCTCTTTCTCTTGTAAGACTCTTTCTTCTTGTAAGACTCTCTCTTTCTCTTGTAAGACTTCTCTCTCTCTTTCTCTTGTAAGACTTCTCTCTCTCTTTCTCTTGTAAGACTTCTCTCTTTGATAAGACTTCGCTCTCTCTTTTATAAGACTACTCTCTCTCTCTTTGAAAAGATTTCTATTTTTATCTCTCTCTCTCTCTCTAAGATTTCTCTCTCTCTCTCTGTCCAGTCTTCTCTCTCTCTCTCTGCCTTGCTCTCTGTCCAGTCTTCTCTCTCTCTCTAGTCTTCTCTCTCTCTCTCTCTCGCCCTCGCTCTCTGTCCAGTCTTCTCTCTCTCCCTCACTTTCAATGACAAGTCAACTTTCCTGCTCCTTCTCTTGGACTAACCAAGTAGAGATTAATAACTTTTGATATTTGCAGAGTGAATCAAGTACTTTCCAGCACCTCCTCATATATATCTATTAGGCAATCACTGATAAAGACATTCGAATAAATTTGAATTTCGTTATTCAAAGGACATTGCAATAACAGTGAAATATTTTCAAACTTACCACATGTAATATTTATCTGATGAAGTATTGACAAGGCTTGTCTGAAATATCAAAATGAATCCTTATCCTGTGAATTATTCAAACCAATACCATCAATCACTGTTTCACCAAATGTACACTACAGTCATCATACTCATTTTATATATATATATATATATATATATATATGTTATGTCTTCTTGCAATCCTCATATTGTTTTATAAGAACCATAGTCATTTTCAGAATTAAAATATGTACAAGTATTCTCATCTTTGTGATATGATCTTTTTTTATCATTTCACCTCAAGCAAGGCAATAAAGCCACTATGACACAAGGGGGTTACTGAATGTTAGAAAATATGAGAGAAAATATTGTTAAGGAAAGAGAAAACAACAAAAGAACAATAATTAAAAAAACAGAAAAAAAGATTGACATTGCATTTAATGTTATTAAGATCAAAGTTAACTGGAAGCAAGAACTCAAAAGTGAGTTCCACAAGTGAGAAGTGCAATAGAAGAAACTGTTAGCATAGAACTTAGGATTACTTCTAATCAATTGGACTGTGACCTTTGACACCAATCTAGTATTTCACTTATATTCATAAAGTCTAAGTACCATAGTGGAAAGTTCATCATAACAATTACCATGAGAGTATTTATAGAAAAGGCACAGGGAAGCTTACATTGCAGCAATGGGAAAAGAACTGAAGCCAAGATGCAAGGTCAGGACCAATAACATGACAGATTTTTTTTATTAAGAATCTCTAAATATGTAGCAGAAGCATGTTCTATCTTTTTTATTTTTATTTTTTGCAACAAACAAATATTTTCATTATTTGCATTATTCAGATTTTTGTCCTCATTTTTGTTGCTATTTGTATGACATTTCAGTCATAGTACATGCTGCCCTTCTTCAGGTGCCCAGAGCATACAACAGCCAAAATAGCATACAAATGGCAACAAAGATGAGCACAATAGTCCGAATAATATCAGTCAACATAGACAAGGACAATAGCATAACTAATGAAACCCAATAATAATTAATGCCTCGACGTTACAAAAAGCATGTGATTAATGTCTTCTAAGGTTAGATTTTTATTTACTGTTTTTCCCTGATTACAAGGCTCAAATGCCTTAATGTTATTAAGATCAGGGAGATACTAAATCACCTCGATGAAAGTAGATAATGGTTGACCCGATTAGGTGTTAACATATACAAGTGTTGTCTTGCCTAAAAGAAATATACCATTCAGTAACCCAAACTTTCTTGTTCATTCAGTCAGTTAAGTGCCATTCATGATACACGCTTTAGGCAATCATGTCTCGAAAGACTTAGCAGAAGATTATCCCGCAGTAGGTTGCCATTACTTTTTACGGTAGACTGGTTACGGGCCAAGGCTATAGAATCCAATCTGTTTTGTTGTTTAACTCATAAAGGGAGGAAAGAGATGGATTAATACCTTTCCCAAGGGTATTTGTGTATAAGTGAATGCAATGAATTCAATTGGAATTTGAACTCGGCCCCCTGATTTCTCATTCTGAGTCAATATCCACTGCACCACAACACACATTTGAATACTACCTTATCTCAGAAATATAGACAAATACTGAAATATTTTCATTTGTATTTGTTTGTAAGCCGTTAACCTGTGTTTTCCATCTTTGCTCATGTTGATTTCATCTGGTGTGTTCTCTAACCTTCCTTAGTTGTTTATTATTAGCTGTTGATTTTTCTGAAATATGAAACATAATTTCATATAGAAGTTCATGAATCTGATGACAGTCATGAAATATGACCAAGGAACTCGAACCTACCTGTGGCTAAAAGCCCATGATGTCTTGCCTTTCCAGTCAAAGCCGCAAGTTTCAATTTAGGTAAAGCACATACATAGTTCTAGTCCTTCTAAAACTGTCAGTAAAACTTGAATAAAAAGCGCGCCACACAGAAAAGCAGGGGATGTTCTACAGAGCTTGACTTGTGCTGAATCAGACAATGACATAGTAATTTTGATTTTCAATCCCTGTGTATATGTCATGGCGACAACACCAACAGACTGAATGGATTCTTCCAACCATTACTTATAACTCCCCTCACAAGAGAGAGAGAGAGAGAAGCCCCAGAGAGCACCCTCACAGTGGCCCGAAATCAGCCGAGAGTTAGCCTACACTGCTAACTTAACGACCATTTCTAAGGCCAAGGGTTGAATCATAGTATTCCACACTAACTCTTATTATCGTTCCTACTAACCAAGTTCCAAGTATAGTATTCTTCCCGTATTTTGTATATATTCGTATTTTCCTATTTGGTTGTTTTTGCATTATTCTTACTAGAGTTTTAATCAGCTCCACGACAGTATATTTGGAATCTATAGAAATGGGGCCAGCAAGAAAGGAAACATTACTAAATAAGAGAGGTAGATGAGATATCCTTAAATATGGTCAGCAGAACAAGAACAGTTTATCCCTGGTGATTAAATAAATAATTCTGTTCAAAACTCCCTGATCAACAAGTATCTGATAAAAGCACAAGAATTGAAATGTTATGGCAAGAACAACATAAATGAGAACAATAGCCTGTATTTAAATAATGTAAATACTGAGGATACCACAAATTAAATGCATGAGCAGCGACAGTAATTTGAAGAGGATGGAAACCAAATGGAAACTTAGCCTTAACATAAGGAAAAGACAGCTAAAGCTTCTGTGATATGTAATGAAGAAGGAAGGTTTGGTGAATCTGATACTCACAGGACAGATAGAGAGAAGGAGAAACAAGGGAAAGCAATGCATGACTGTTATGGTGAAACAAACCTATTTCTCAGGTAATGGACTCTCCCTGCTATATCAATAAGAGTTAACTCGAGAAGTTCAGAGGAGTTCTTTAGAGTTCTATTGGAGTTCAGTAGAACTACTAGGCAGTTGATATTAGTTGGCAGTTAGCCAAATACTAAGGAGTCAGCTTTTCAATGGAAGATTACCAAGTTTCTAACATTTTGGGTGCATTAAATCGATTAGCAACCAATATAGCACGATTATAACCTTTGGTGTGAAAACTACTCCACAACAATGATATACTTGATGGGCTTGAGCAAATGGCTAGCAGGGCAAGATTTGAGAGGGATAACAAGGGATAGGGAGATGTGGCAGGCTGTGATTGCCTGTGTTTTGAAAGGGACGCAGCACATAGCAGAAGAAGAAGTAATGATTATCTCTCACGCCAGAAATTCAGTATCCACTTTGCTTTTCATTGTTGTGGTTTTACGAAAGAAAGATAAATATTTGATCCTTAAGATTTGAAATTGTTGTCTGGACATAACAGATCTGAGAAAGTTGGTATAGAACACCGGCCACAAAAAAAAAATTATTGTATTAAGAAAAATGAAAATCGGTCGATATTTCGGAGATGAGGAATTGTAACTATTTACATTGTCTAGGCTGTTTTCCTCTTCATATTCATAGTATTTCGGCTGTTGTACAGACCCACCTTTTTTTCATGGCCCAGTAGACAAATCATTGGCTCATTGATCCAAATAATGACTTTATCAAAAGATTTGTGACTTTAATCCCTGGTCTCAGTGAAGAAAATAAAACTTGGAGAGTTATCAAGGTAAATTAACTAAAACTCTGATAGGCAGAGACATGGTATGTGGAATTAGAACAATTTGTTCTGGTGTACTAAATAAAGAGTTCAGTTTGAAATTCTAACAAATATCATCTGATGAAGGCCAGAGCATACAATAGCTGAAATGTTGTGAATGTGACAGCAAAGATGTGGATAACAGTTTGAACAATGTAAATAAAAATTAAGATAGTTTGAAAAATTCCTGAAATAAGTGAAATTCTTTTTTATCTGTAGTTTTTATCAACTTGAGAAGCCAACCTTCAAAAAACCAAGATATATGTCATTACTTCACTTCTAATCTTTTGAGAAAGCAGGGGTTTAAATGTCAATAAGTGAGAGAGAAGGCTGATCAGAGTGAAAGTAAGAAAAGGTCAACCAGAAAGAGAGCGAGAGAGCCTAATTCAAATAATTCATAGAAGCAGGTAAATTTTCAGAGTTCGCATGTTATTAGTTACCTAGTGTTGTTGTGGTACAAAGGATGTGCGTTGTGGTACAGTGGATATCGGCTCAGAACGTGAAACCGGGGAGCCGAGTTTGAATTCCAGTTGAATTCATTGTATTCACTTATGCACAAATACCCTTGGGAAAGGTATTAATCCGTCTCTTCCTTCCAGTTATGGGTTAAATAGCAGGACAGATTGGGTTCTATAGCCTTGGTCGGCAACCAGTCTACTGCAGAAAGCAATGGCAACCTACTGCGGGATAATCTTCTGCCCAGTCAGTCATGTCTCTTTCGAGACATGATCGCCCAAGCGTGTATCACGTATGGCACTTAACTGACTGACTGAGTGTTGTATGTAGGTTTTATGATGTTTTTATCTCTACCATCAGTTCCTCTTCTTCCATGTGCCCTGTACTTTCAGGACATAGGCAATCATGGCTTTCCACGTCTCCCTATCCCTGGTGGCTCTTAGTACCTTTTTTCCTGTTACACCACAAAGCCCCTGTTCCGTCATCCACCTGCTAAGGCCCTCCAAATATGTTATCCACTACCTTCCTCTGTCTCTTTTTCCCTCTATCTGGCCTGTCAGTATAAGATTCTCCAAGCCCTCCTTCCTCATTGCATGTCCCATGAACTTCAGTTGTCTCTTCCTGATGCTCACTATTTTTCTTTTCGTTGCACTTCTTTCCAAAACTTCATCATTACTCACACGATATCCACAGCATTCTTCTGTAGAACCACATTTCCGCTGCTTTAAGTTTTTCCTTCATCTTCAATGATATCATCCAACATTCACTACCATATTGAAGAAATGACATTACATAGCAATCCAGTACTCTCTTCTTTGTTTCTAGTGGAATTTTCCTGTGTCTTAGTACTTTACTCAGCTTCTGGAATGTGTCATTTGCCATGCCAGTTCACCATCAGAGCTCTGTGTTGCTATTTCCATCTCCTATTAGAACACTTCCTAGGTATTTAAATTTTTGTACTTGCTTGATTCTAGTATCCCCTACCTGTATTTGGCATTTTGGGTTGCTCTTTTTGCTGATGACCATGCATTCAGTTTTCTTAGAGTTTATTTGTTTACTTTCTTGTCACTCTCTTTAGCTACCTTCTGTAGGAGGTCTTGTAGTTTCCTTTCTATGTCTGCAATCAGCACTCTGTCGCCTGCGTATCTTATGTTGTTCAAATTGTGGCCTCCAATTAAAAATCCTGGCATAGCATCTAGGGTCCTCAAAATATTCTCGCTGTACAAGTTGAACAGAGTTACTACGATAAATATTCACTTACATCTGAATTTTGAGTTGCTTTCTATAACAGTTATTTTACTGAGCCATCCATCCGAAGTTATTGATATGTCTGTGATTTGCTCAATAACTCAAGTTTGATTTTAAAAACAATTGCCAAATTTTAAACAATTTCGTCAAAAGAACAAAGCTTGAGTTAAACTTTTAGGTGGATTGAACGTTTTGATAAAGTTACTGGATTTATCCTAAATTTTTCAAAGCAAATTCAAGTTAATAAGATTCAGGTGATTTGTCTAATAACTTCAGATGAACTCTATAACTGCACTTTTATAAATCTACCATTTGTTCATGTATTGAATACTGTTGCCATATCTGGTCACGTGCTCCTGTTATTCCTTTTGAGGCTCTCGACAAAATACAAAGGATTTCCCTTGTTGATAGTTTTCCGTTCCCAAACCATTTTTATTTATTTTGATCAGGATACTTTTCCTTGCAAGCGATCTATACATTGATATAATTGTAAAATCCAAAATACTCACACACAATAAAAACTGTCTTATGGTGACAGATGTGCCTATTTCAAAGCCAGGTACATCCACCCACACTGTCTTTCATTCTCATGACCCACACCTCTCGGAAAACAATATATTTTTTTAAGAGCCATTAACCTCTTTCTTTTGACAAACTGCATGCATAATTTTGACAGTCTTTGTTAAAAGAGTAACACATGATAGAACACAATTCAGTAAAATCTTTGTATTTATACATTTGTAATTTTCAATCATTCAGTCTTCTCAATTTAATTTTGTTCTATTATTCAACTTGTTAACATTTTATATTGTTTTTCTTTCTTTCTTTCTTTTTTACTGTTATTTCTGATATATATATATATATATATATATATATATATATATATATTTGATGCCATTATAGTATATAGTCTAATTCTTGGATTCTGGTATAGTATGTGGCCAAACCGATTCAAATGTGTCCTTCCTCAATAAGTGTATTTATAAGTATTCAGCTATTTATTGAAACTAATTATTTTTTGCATTTATTTAATTTTAATTTAGTTGTTACCAGCATTTTATTTAATTTTAATGAATTTTTATTTTACCAGAAATTTATTTAATTTTAATTTATTTGTTACCAGTAAGATCTTTGTATTTATATATTTGTAATTTTCAATCATTCAGTCTTGTCAATTTAATTTTGTTCTATTATTTAACTTATTAACATTTTTTTTTTTTTTTTTTTTTTTTGGTGGGGGTAACTGTTATTTCTGATTTTTATTGAGATATATCTGATACCAGTATATTATTTGGTCTAATTCTTGGATTCTGGTATATAGCATGTGGCCAACCCGATTTAAATGTGTCCTTCCTCAATAAGAGCATATTTATAAGTATTCAACTATTTGTCCTCAAACCAGAAAAAGGTCCGAACTGTAAATCACACATATACCATAAACACAAACACACATGCTCTAACATACTTAGACACAAACACACAGTAAAATTAATGACAGCAGCAGCCAGGAATGGCCATTCCTTGAAAGGCATGGACTCACTCGGACAGGCACACGCTCCTCTGCCATTCTGAAGATGAGATTTTGATCTAGAAATATTAATGTATAATAAATAGGTAATACCCAAAAACTTCTTTACCTTCCTTTATTTTACTAAATACATTGTGACAGCCTTCAAGACCTAACCATATTCAGCTATTTATTGTAAGTAATTATTTTTTGCATTTATTTAATTTTAATTTAGTTGTTACCAATAGTTCTTTAACTATTCATTAACAAACATGTTAAAACAGCATTTTCACTACCTGTTACTAAACAAACTAAAAGAGCATCTTTTAATTGAAACAAGCAGTTATGTAACTGTCTGTTACCGTAAAGTTATAATACTTCCTTTTAATATAACTTTTTAAGGTATGCCACATACTATACCAGTGAGATTTTCATAGGCCATATTTGAAATGTAGGACGCATACTATACCCATTTCTCTTATTTGTGGTGGAGTTGAGAATTTTTAATTCTTTCTTTAAACATTTTTATGCTGTTATAAAAATAGTGTCCAACAAATGAATCCTTTAGGTCTTTATCAGAAGCTATAGACTGGTGCTACACTACCACAAGAGAACTTTACTAAATGACAAAAACTGCGTAACTTGAAGACATCTGCACAGCAGTTATGAATTGAAAGATCACCTAAATATGTGTCACATATGGCACTTGACTTTTTATGTGCATCATGCATTTTTATGAGTATCATACCTTTATGGGTATCTAAATCTAAACTTATTTATAAATGAAACTTTGTATGTGTGTGTCCGTTACCTATAGACTCCGAGACGGCTGAACCGATTTTCTTGAAAATTTACACAGTTGCACTATAAGCGTCTGTGAGTGTTCTTAGCTAGGTTTTGGGTCGAGGTACCCCTGATAAATATTAATAATCAAAAAAATCGGGTTATAGAAGGAGCAGTCCAATTTTAATCAAATTTGATACACTCATAGACAAAGACATAAGAAACGATATTCAGAAGTTTCAAGGTTGCAGTTCTTACAATAGTGCAGAAAATTGATAATATATATATATATATATATATATATATATATATATATATATAAAAGGCAAGATGTTTGTGTGTGTGTCTGTTTATCTGTCTGTATGTCCTTTATATAAATCCACAATTTTTATCCGATTCTCACCAAACTTCAAAATTTGACTTAAATCCATTCATTTTTCTTTCAGTCTATGGTTTCACTGTAACTGGAAACAACTGTTGCTTTTTAGTCTTTCTGAGCTCCAGGACAAATGGATTAGTTTTAAAGCTTTCGTTACACCCGAGCAACGCCGGGCTATACTGCTAGTTATACATAATGTCTAACTCTCTCTGAATTGTCAGAAACCATCATCTATGTACCAATTTCTATGAGGTTAATGATTTAAAATGACTTCAAACAAATCATTCCTCTAAATTTAAAGAAGGCAAACATTCATCAAATCCCAAAAACTGGTGCTACAATATCACAAAGAGCATTACCAAATAAAAAAAATCTACATCACATGAAGACTTCCAACAGTAGCAACAACAAAAATGCATAGCACATGAAACAAGAAGAGAAATAATAGTATAATCAAGATGTTAGCTTTCCACACTACCAATTGTTGTGGCAGATAGAACAAACACTAAACCAAGCAAGAAATATATTAGTAAAATGTAACATAGGTATGAAGAAGACAATCCTTCATCAGATGTGATAAACTGGTACTATAATATCACAAAGAGTATTACCGAATAACAAAACTGCATCATATGAAGACTTCCAACAGTAGCAACAACAAAAATGGATAATTTTTTTGTAATTTGTAATCTAACTTACACAATAACGAAAATGATACTGACGTCTCATTTTAACAGATAGATTAACCAAAATTACACAGAAATATCTTGAAATACTATTGAATAAATTTATTCAATAAAATTGCCTTTGGCTTTTAACCACAACCACCAGATGACTTTGGAATCTCCTGCATCTCTTTTGGACAGTCTCCTTGTTTAAGTTGGTGAATGTTGCCATAATCCTTGCCTTTTCAGTTCATTTTTGGTGTTACAAGGTGTTTTGTTGGTCTTTCACTCAACTCCCCCGCACTCATCATAATGAAGGGATTTTCTAGTCTGGGGAGTCATGTGGCCTGATTTAAGTGGTTATGGGGTCACAGAAATTGTCTCTTAGCTATGATTGGGTTCTCCTGCTTGTATGGCATGTTGCAGAGATCTGTTGCTAGACATAGGTCCTTCCAGCAACCACCCTCCTGACCCAGGGCAGAACTACCTGTACAAGGCACTTGAAGATATATTTACATGACTTTGATAAATATATCTGTTAAAATGAGACGCCAATGTTATTTTTGTTTCTGCATAATTTAGACAATAATTCATCCATCACACCCTGTATATTATAACTTGTATATATACAAGTTTGGCTTGTGTAGAGGTTGTCTCTTGATTTTTGGCCAAAAAATCACTCTGATTTCCACCAATATATATTGACACCAGTTTTTCAGGTTAATGGAACAACAGATAATGACAATGCACCAGATTTGTCCTTAATTTGGCTGCATTATGGTTTTGCTGGATAAATTGGAAGGGGTCTGCTCTGGCAATGTTACAAATACTTACCAGATTAAAAAATAAGGCTGGTGTAAATGAAAATATTGTCAAACTAATATTATTACTACTCTCCTGCCATAGTGTAATTTTTATATATATATATACAAAAAAGTATACTCAGTTATAATACAAGATTAAGAACCGTATGGTTAAATAAAGAAAAAAAACTATCTTTTTCTTGCCTGCATGAGAAATTACTCATAAGATTAACAGAAATTATAAAACATTTAAAAAATGTAGTTCACAAATGATCGTTTAACAAATGCCTTAGTGATTCACAGAAATAAATTTGACCCTTATTTTGTCCGAAAAAATGCCATTCTCATAAAAATAAAAAACAATTTATTCAGAAGGAAAATTAAGTCTGCCACCATCCAATATAAAAAAATATCAATCTCCGCCACAATTTTTTTCTTAATTTCAACTTTCCAGATAGAAGTAATACTTTCTCAGGCCATAACATGGCATTGCACTTCACATAAAAAAATTCTCTTCAAATATGAACTGATGTTTTTTAAATGCTCAATAATTTCTGTTAATCTTATGAAAGATTTGTGAGCATTTTCTCGAGTTACTAAGAATTTTTGTCTGTAAATATGTTATTTAAAATAAAATTCATTTAATCTCTTTGCCTTCATAAAGTCCATTGCAGAATGAAACACATATGTGAGAAAATATAGATATCCTCTTGTCTTACTTATTTAACCATATGGACATACGAGTGTGTGTGTGTTTTTGTTTGGAACTTTTTTTTTAATCATTTCACCCCAAGTAAGGCATTCCACTGCCACTATTGCGCAGGGGGTTACATCGGGGAAGGTGATGAAAAAGAGTGGTTAGTTATAGGAAATGTCAGAAGGAGGGTGATAGATGGATGAGGATACCGAGTATGGGGGTTGGGTAGATGGGAATTGTGTTTGAGAGAATGGATGCAAGTTAGTGTGATAAGAGGTGTCTTTTGACCTTACATTTAAATTCCTGGAGGTTGTAGCTGTCGGGGAAGCAAGTTTGAGGAAGGGAATTCTGCAGGTGGGAAGTGAGAGAAAAGAAGCTATTAGAGTAGAAATTGCGGTTACATTTTATCTGTTTCACTGTAAAAGAGTGGGACTGAGTTGCTAATCTAGTATCTCGTGCAAATTCATACCTAGAGGGCACCAGTGATCTAAGTTCATCGGAGCAGAAGCTGTGAAAGTATTTATAGAAGAGGCACAGGGAGGCCACATCACGCCGGTGAGAGAGTGACTGCAGCCAGGTTGCTTAGTCAGTATTGATCACATTACAGATTCTCTGTTGTATTTTGTCAATAACCCCCAGGAGAATAGCAGAGGCACCTGACCAGATGTGGTAGCAGTATTCAAAACACAGGTGGAAAGTTTTTCTGTTCCTCAAAGACACGTGGCCCAGTGGATAAGTGTTGGATAGATTCAGTGACTAGACCCAAAGAGTTGGGAGTTCAATACCTAGCAACAGCAAAAACAAAATGAGTTAAATGGAGATAACTAAAACGTTCTTAAGTAGCATGACTCATAGAATGAGAACAATCTACAACAGTGATTAAAATAAAGGGTTTGGTTCAAAATTCTAATCACCTGAAGAAGATTGGAACATACAATAGCTGAAACGTTTTGAATATGACAATAAAGATGAGAACAACAATCCAAACAATGAAAATAATTGTGAGTTAGTTTAGAATTTCCAATGTAAATTTGGAACATGCTTAAAAATGTCTTGTAGTATAATAAAATGCACAAGTGATTTTTATTTAATTCTGTTTTCTAATTGCACTATAAAAACGATTATTGTTTAATTGTTGGTTTGAGTTTTGTTTAATGGCATATCAACCTCTGTGGGTTATTTAATGTCAAAAAGGTGGGGTTTTAAGGTAATGTTTTTAATGTTCGGTTATAGTGAGAAGATTGATTTAGTCAGATTTTAATGAAAATGTTTTGTTTTTATTCTTTATTTTAGAAAACTAAAAATGTCTTCTAGTTTTGTATTCAAAAATGTTTTGCTGAGAATAATTGTTTTCTTTCAAAAATGTTATGGTAATAATTTTTTCTTCAAAAATATATTGTTGGTAATATTTTTTTTCAGAAATATATATTTTCTATAAAAGTCTATTTTTATGTATATATTTCTATAAAAGTATTTTCGTACTGTCATAGTGTTTTGACCCCAGTTTAGGGGTTAACTATTTGCCCATAGCTAGGACCCTAACAGGTGCTACCATTCAGGGTCAGGGTGGACCTGTTAACAACAGCAACTAAGAGGTGGTTCCATGCTCCACACAACCTTTCAATCAGAGGCCTTGCTGCTGGATATAGTTTACCGTGATGCCCAGGACCTGATGTGATTTTTTTTTAAAATATAAAACTTTTTAACATAGAGCTAATACTGACATGTGAAAAAAGAACTATACCATCTAAAGGGGGGGAAGGTAAATTAGTATTACTTTATGATTTTGAAGTAAAGTTATTGAACTAGTGATATTGTTATAGTATAAATCAGTATTATCTGTTGCATGGGAGGTCATCAATAGCCACTAAACCTGCTCCCCCACCAGACTTTTCTGGTAAAAGAGTTTAGACACTCGGCTGAATTCAAAGCAAGGTCAAATGTTGGATAAACACAATTATTTTTATTTGTTTGCTATATTTTGTTAAATTTACTGGCTATATATTTTTTAAAATTGGAATATTTTTATTTGTTTGTCATGTTTTAAAACTGAAATCTCATCAGATCTTACTTGTTGATCGTTTATTAACAGTTTAATTCATCAGAAAATCATTTATGTTTTAGAAATAAGATATGTACGTTTTGCTTAAACAATCTAAAAGAAAACATCATAAGTAAATATATAAAAAACGACGCAGCCTTTCAAACTCATATGTATTTTCACAGTTTACCCGTCTTCTGTCAGCTATTAAACGTTATCCTGGTATTGCTCAATGGTAAAATCATTTCTTTTGACACGGTACCTCCTCAAGAGGATCGAAAATGTGTTTATTAACATGCCGTTTTAATTTGTAACGTAAGCTTATTCTCTTATAAAAATTAATAATCTCGTCATTATAAAATTGTTTTCTTTAGTTTCTATTTAAATTCTTTGTGGGGCCATGTTTAGGGCCACCACAGACCTCGCAATTGTGAGGTGCCGCTAGTTCCCTATGGGCCCCCGCAAGGCTCCTTGGCTCTGCAGATCTATTGTATTGAAAAAAAATTAGCAAAATAATTATGATTAACTGAAAAATTATCATACTTGTATGTTGAAATAGACCTCTATCAATCCGACTCTCTCTCTTTATATATATATAATCTTTGATAGAAGCCTTTTAGCCCTGAAGAAGTTGCAAATCATTTGTAATTTTTAAAAAATGAACTTGAAAAATAGATTATAATAGATGTGTTTCAAAATACATAAAAATTAGCTAAAAGTTGTGAAAACGTTCTTAATTTGTAGCTTCAAAATGCCAATTTCGCGGTTTTTTTTTTGTTTTTTTTTTTCATGATCATGGAATATCTGCATTCTGAGAGTATGTCATTTTGTTTAAAGTACCATTTATTGTTTGTTCAGTATGTTCAAGCGGGGAGGCGCAAGTTGCTTTGTGCTGGTAGAGGAGCCGGAAGGCGCATTCTGTGGGTGGGGGGCGATGTTGCTAAGCACAACACTGATTCTTTGCAACATGTTTTAAAAAAGAGTTTACAGATTCTACTCACAAATCTCTTTAATGACATAGAATTGACAGATTGATGAAAAATCAACTGATACCATGTAAACCAGTGCTATCTGTTGCATGGTCAGATCATTAGAGACTAAAATAGTTCTCCCACTAGGCTTTTCTTGTTAGGAAAGTGGCTAGACACTCAACAGGATTAAAAGCAAGACCTGTCAAAATTGGATGACACTTCTTGTAAGTTAAGCAGCCATCTAGTACAATGATTAGGCTGAGCTCCATAGCTATATATGCAGCCAGTGTGGTAATAATGAAACATTGCTGGGTGGAAGGCTAATTAGAATGAAGACAATAGCCAGGACAGAGAATTTACTCAAACAGTAATGAGTTCATAACCAAGCCAAGTTAGCTGTACTTTGACGTAGAAAAGAATAGTCTCCACCAGATCCACTTACTTTTTGAGAGTCACTCTGGCCTACAACATAGATATATAGAGTGAATGAGTCAGGTGCTCAGCTGCATGGCAAATTTATGACCACACCCAGTCATGGGACTTACAATGATGATAAAGGTTTTGAAATGAGTGGGCACAGGCTGTAAATCTCTTGGTGGATTGCAAGAGTTTTTTTTTTCTTTCTTCAAATAGACAAAGCAAAGTATGATTATCAAGATTAGCAAAATTAAATTTTCTCTTATTAAATGGAGAATGCTTTGCTAAATAAGAAAATTGCTTAAGCTGCAAACCGACAGGTGTGTGCAGATTATAGACATTTAAAATCTCTTTGCGCAAGTCAGTCAGTCAATTGAGTTCCATACGTGATACACGCTTTGGGTGATCATGTCTCGAAAGAATCAACATCCACTACCAAATGTCCCAATAAATGGGAGTCAAGATAAATATTTTCAAAATTATGATCCAGAATTGGAACAAAAGCTGTGATGGCAAATACGCTAAATCTATCATTAAAATTCAGGATGCAGAATTAGTGAACAGTTCAGATACCATGGCATATGGATCAGTTATTATAAATTTAGTATAGAAGAAAAATAATTTTGTTGTGAAGTAGTTTTTGCACGAAAGGTTATAATCGTGCTATGTCAGTTGCTAATTGACTGAACACACCCAAAATGTGAGGAACTTGGTAATCTTCTACTGAAAACTAATCTCTTAGTATTCGGTTAACTGCTGACTAATATCAACTGCCTAGTAGTTCTACTGAACTCCAATAGAACTCTAAAGAACTCTCTAGAACTTCTAAGAACTTCCCAAGAACTTATCCAAGGGAGAGTTCCTTATCTGAGGAATAGGTATGTTTCACCATAACAAATTTAAACACAGAAAAAGCTGTACCAAAGTTAGTTTTGCACAATGCCACAAATTGCTTCTTCTTCTATGTGCCTTGTCATTTCAGGACATAGGGAGATGTGGAAAGCCATGATCGTCTATTTCTGATGACTCTTAGCACACTTTCTCCTGTTACACCACACAATCCTCGTTCCATCATCCACCTGATCAGGTTCTTCAAATAAGTTATCCACAGAATAAACACAGAATAATCTCTTCCAGAGTTAGTTTTGCACAACACCACTAATTGCTTCTTCTATATGCCTTGTCCTTTCAGGACGTAGGCGATCATAGCTTTCCACATCTTCCTATCTCTTAGCACACTTTCTTCTGTTACATCACACAACCTTTGTTCTGTCATCCACCTGATCAGATTCTTAAAATATGTTATCCGCTGCTTTCCCCTGTCTCTTTTTCCTTCTATCTGGCCTGTCAGTATCAGGTTCTCCAAGCTCTCCTTCCTCGTTGCATGTCCCAGGAACTTTTGCTGTCTCTTTCTGATGCTCAGTATTAATTTCCTTTTCATTTCCATCCTTTCCAAAACCTCATCATTGCTCACATGCTTGATCAATGATATTCACAGCATCCTTCTGTAGAACCACATTTCAGTTACTTCAAGTTTCTCCTTCATCTTTGATGATATTGTCCAGCATTCACTACCATATTGAAAAACTGACATCACATAGCAATCCAGTACTCTCTTCTTTGTTTCTAGCGAAATTGTCCTGTTTTTTAATACTTTGTTCAACTTCTCGAATGCTTCCTTCGCCATGCCAATTCGCCTTCGGATCTCTGTGTCAGACTTTTTGTCTTCTGTTAGAACACTTCCCAGATATTTAAATTTTCATAACTGCTTAATTTTAGTATCCCCCACCTGTATTAGGCATTTTGGGCTGCCCTTTTTGCTGATGACCATGCATTCGGTTTTCTTGCAGTTTATGTGTAGTCATTTCTTGTCACTTTCTTCAGCTACCTTCTGTAAGAGGTCTTGTAGTTTCCTTTGTGTGTCTGCTATCAGCACTGCATCATCTGCGTATGTTATATTGATTAAATTGTGGCTTCCGATGACAAATCCTGGCATAACTTCTATGGTTCTCAGAATAGTCTCGCTGCACAAGTTGAATAGATCTGGTGACAAAACCAAAAATCGAACTGTAAACTATTCTTTTTCATAAATAAACCAGTCAAATTGTGACTTTTATAAAGATGCCATGCATGGCATCAAATCTACTTCAGTAATATCTACACTGTTAGCTATATACAACCATGTCTTAAAATTCATGAAGAGAAAAAATATTTGAACGAGTTAACCTTGATGTGCTTGACAAAGATAATTCCTCTTTGCATTGTATACTCTTTTTCAAGATAACAAAAACTAAACTGTAACCAAAATGACATGTATGCATTGTGCACTGGAACTACACAATCACAAAAAAGAACTGCAACAAATAGCAAGACCACATAACTTGAAGACTACCAACAGTAGCAACAAATAAAATGAATAGCACATGTAAATAGAAGAGCAAATAAATAAATACTAAATATTTCAGATGCCATACAGCTTGGACATAACAAATTTAATATAGTTTTTATAATGTTATTCTGAAGGGAAGTTTTGGTAACTCGCTATTAGTGACTTAAAATATTTCAGTATCTTCACGTAAAGTTAATGTACAAAATTGATCAACATTTGTTCTCTTCAAGGTGTGTTTTTAGACAGTCTTTGTGTGTGTGTGTGTGTGTGTGTATATATATATATATATATATATATATATATATATATATATCAGAGTGAATAAGGATCGAAGAAAAAAATTTTTTTACAACGTCCAAAACGTTAATTTAAAACGGTGCTCGATGTATAAAAAATACAGAGCTGTGAATATTTATTCTAAATTGTATTTTAGAACATGTACAAATTTTTTTATATATCCACTACAAATCATACATTTGTTTCGACATTAAAACTACAATGTCTCATCAGGTGGTGTGGAAAGGAATGAAAAACCTCTTTTCTTATTTTTGGTGAGTTGTGTGCGGGATGTTGGTGGGGGTTAGTGATAAGGGAATAAGTCTTGTGAGTTGTCCGTTTGAATTTTGAAGAAAGTGGTATGTTTAGTGAATATAGTTGTACAAATAAGCAACAGGTCCGATCCCCTCCCTCCCCACCCCTTACATCTTCCTATTCTGCTCCTCTAAGAAATGCAAAGGATAAAGTCTAGTCGCAAGATCATAAAAATTACAATCGTATCTGCTAATGTTAAATTTGTCTACAAAAGACATTCATTAATCAACCATCTTCACTACCCACACCACTTTCTTCAAAATTCAAATGGACAACTCACAAGACTTATTCCTTTATCACTAACCCCCACCAATATCCCACACACAACTGACCAAATATAAGCAAAGAGGCTTTCCATTCCTGTCCACACCGCCTGATGAGACATTGTAGTTTCAATGTCGAAACGAATGTACAATTTGTAGTGGATATATAAAAAAAAAATTTGTACATGATCTAAAATATAATTTAGAATATATATATATATATATATATATATATATATATGACTCTGTGAAGTATTGACCCCTGATGTTTGTGTTATAAACTAACTCATGCTGTTTCCAAATCAGTGCTGACACATAACATAAAATACTAGTTTCATTATATATTTTTATTAGATTGTTGTATTGGGGTGTTGTTTAGCTTGGTTTTTCTTGTCAAGTATGTAACTGAAACCAAAATTGTAGCACCTATAAGAAATCACCATCACTATCTTTATCATGACTTATTTCTTTAAATGTCCCAAAAATGGGCTAGTATAGCTTGGCAAAACTGCATCAGTGCCATACATGATACACATTTTGGCAATCATGTCTCAAAAGAGACATAACTGACTGGGCAGAAGATTTTCCTGCAGCAGGTTGCCATTAATTTCTGTAGTAGACTGGTTGCCAACCAAGGCTATAGAACTTAATCTGTTCTGATATTTAACCCGTAGCTGGGGGAGAAGTGATGAATTCATATATTTCTGTTGTGGAGTAGTTTTTGCACTGAATGTTATAATTGTGCTATGTCAGTTGCTAATCAATTTAACACACCCAAAATTTTAGCAACTTGGTAATCTTCCACTGAAAGCTGACTCCTTAGTATTCGGCTAACTGCCGACTAAATCAACTGCCTAGTAGTTCTACTGAACTCCAATAGAACTCTGAAGAACTCCTATGAACTTCCTGTTAACTCTTACTAATATAGGAGGGAGAGTCGATTATCTGAGGAATAGGTGTGTTTCCCCCCATAACAATTTCCCAAAGGTATTTGCGCATAAGGGAATGCAATGAATTCACCTGGGATTCAAACTCAGCTCTTCAATTTCTCTTTCAGAGATGATATCCACTGCATCACAATGCATGCCTGTATAACCTGGCGACAATGCTATAAGAATGCAGCCATAATGGTAATAATGCTAATATTAATTTCTGACTACTGACAATCCATTTCTTCATTATTTTAAAGCCATTGCCCTAGCAAAATCATTAGACATAAAAAAATGTATTCCATTAGAAAGTCTTAGTTTAATTACTGACCATTGACAATTCTTTTTCTTTACTTCTACTCTCTCCTTTTGGTACACATCCGTACAGAGTGTGAAACAACAAAATTAAATCTATGTCTAATCAACTGCTGCATCTACTGCAAAGAAAATCTTTCTCATCAGTGCCCATCTTGCACATTTACAAATCTACCATTGGTCCATGCATTGAATACTATTACCATATGTGGTTTGGATTTGTTGCTATTCATATCGAGGTTCTTGAGATGGAGTGACTTCATCTAATTAATTGTTGCATCTACTGCAGAAAAGTTGGGTCACTGTGTCATGCCAGAAAATCTTTGTCATCAGTGTCCATCTTGCGCATTTACAAATCTACCATTCGTCTGTATATCGAACGCTGTTGCTATACCTGGTCTGGTGCTTCTGCTATTCATCTTGAGGTCCTTGACAAAATCTAAAGACGGATCTGTAATGTAATTGATCCAGATTTGGCAACTCAACTTTTTCACCGACAGGATGTGACTTCCCTCTGTCTTGTCTACAAATAATTTCAAGGCATTACTTCGACAAACTTTTTCCCTGTGCCCCAACTACTTGAATTTAACCATGTTACTAGAATGGAATTTAGATCCCATTCAATTACTGTTGAAATAAGCTAAATCCAATTGCCACTTCTCCTATAACAGTTTTTCTCACACTTCCCAGAACTCAGTTCCGTTTATTTGTTTCCCTGATAGCTACAATTTTTAAAGATGTAAATGTTATGTCGGTCATTATTTTCTATTTTCCCTTTTATTCTCAGTCTTTTCTTTAACTTTCACTGTCTGAAATTCCCTGTGTACTAGTGGCATTCCTGTCTTACTTAGGGTAAAATGATTAAAAAATAAAGTTACATAAGGAAATGTAGATGTGTGACCGATGTGAAATGGTGTTACATTACCTCACTTAAACAAAAGTATAAGCCCACATAAAAAGCCATGATTTTGAAACCTGGTTTAAAAGGCAAGTAGATCAACCTGACCTAGATGGCATCATATTAAACTTTGCTCTTTTTTATTTGACCATATGCCACACCAAACCGAGCTTAGTAAATAATAGATAGGAAGTTAAGGATTGTCTTGATAGGAAGAACTAGAAATTCGTGTGGTGCTCAGACGTACATCATGGAGATATAAGCTAATCTCTAATAAAGCCTAAAGAAATGGAAGTCAAGACTGGGGAGAGTTATCATCTCTATTTGATGCAGGCATCACGGTGCTGACAGGTTGAAAGAAGAAAAACTTAGGAAGAAGGATGATTCAAGATATAAAAACTTCTTTCCGCTTATCAGAAACCTTTTGGTTTTTTCTAAAGAAATCTCATTTGAAGAAACATTCGCCAAGATAAGCATAAAGTTTTTTATTTCTGTTTTACTTCCAGATTTCAGCTACAGACAATGACAGGACAAATGGATTTGAGAAAGAAAATAGAAAAGCTAATTAATTTCACTTAGTTTTTTGACTTATTTTTTCTTGACTTTCATTACAATACACAGGTGGTTTTAACATTCTACAACCATTTAGGAAAATATGGCATCATTACTACTAATTATTGACTAGAATTTATTCTCTTTATATCTGTTGATTTTTTATTAGAATTCAAAGGTTGGTTTTTACATTCTACAGTTGCTTAATAAAATATTTTCTCTTTACTTTCAGTTCTTGGTTATATTTTATTCCATTTTATCTAGGCCATTTTTGAATTAAAATATTCAACTCCTTGTTGCATTCTTCATCTACAGTAATGAGTAGAATTCTGATGTTCATATTTATGACAGCACTGAGATTTGAAGGCAAATTGACATGGTGAAAGAAGCATTCCAGAATTTGAGTAAAGTATTAAGAAACAGGATAATTTCACTAGAAACAAAGAGGAGAGTACTGGATTGCTATGTGATATCAGTTTTTCAATATGGCAGTGAATGTTGGACAATATCTTTTAAGATGAAGGAAAAACTTGAAGCAGCTGAAATGTGTTTCTAAAGAAAGACGCTGCGGATATCATGGACCGAGCATGTGAGCAATGACGAGGTTTTGGAAAGGATAGATTATCAGGTTCTCCAAGCCCTCCTTCCTCATTGCATGTCCCAGGAACTTTAGCTGTCTCTTCCTCATACTCAGTATTAATTTCCCTGATACTAACAGGCCAGATAGAGGGAAAAAAGAGATGGGGAAAGCAGCGGATAACATATTTGAAGGACCTGATCAGGTGGATAATGGACCGATGGTTG
Organism: Ascarosepion bandense; assembly: GCA_037127315.1. Taxonomy (NCBI): domain Eukaryota; kingdom Metazoa; phylum Mollusca; class Cephalopoda; order Sepiida; family Sepiidae; genus Ascarosepion; species Ascarosepion bandense. The sequence goes on from JBBBDQ010000729.1 coordinate 1,612,135, forward strand.
CATCGTGCAACAGGAGAAAGCATGCTAAGAACCACCAGAGACAGGGAGATGTGGAAGCACATGATCGCCTATATCTTGAAAGCACGTGGCACATAAAAGAGGAAGATTTTAAATGAAAGTATTTTCTTTCAAGAACTTGCGTTTCTAACATAGATCCTAATAAATATGTATGTTGTGAACAACACTTTATCGATTTAGTCATCTAAATCTATCTAATCTAAACTTATTTATAAATAGAAATTTGTCTGTGTGTGTGTGTCTGTTACCTATAGACTCCGAAATGGCCTGAACCAATTTTCTTGGAAATTTACACAGTTGTACTATAAGCGTCTGCAAGTGTTCTTAGTTAGGTTTTGTGTTGAGGTACCCTCCGATAAATATCAAATGGAGAATCAAAAAAATCGGGTTATAGAAGCAGTGATCCGATTTTAATCAAGTTTGATACACTCATTGACAAAGACATAAGAAACGATATTCAGAAGTTTCAAGGTTGCAGTTCTTATGGAAGTGCATAAAAATTGATAATATATATATATATAAAAGGCAAGATGTTTGTGTGGGCATCTGTTTATCTGCCTGTATGTCTATATTTTTTTCAGCTCTTTTATTTTAGTTTATTTGCTTCGGGTTTGGCTCTAAGTAGGTATAATTGTAGTTCTTAGTCTCAGCCATAATACTATTTACTCAGAGGATTTATTTAGCCTTCAAAATGCAGTTTAAGATGAAAAAACTTATTTGATATCGATACCAGGAAATCAAAATTTGACTTACATCCATTCATTTTTCTTTCAGTCTACGATTTTGCTTTAACTGGAAACAACTATTGCTTTTTAGTTTTTCATGCTAACATCCAAAGAGTCTGAGCTCCAGGACCATGGATTAGTTTTAAAACTTTGATTACACCCGAGCAACGCCGGTCTATACTGCTAGTTTAGAATAAGCAGTAGGCAAAATTCAAATTCCATCATGTTGTGAAGCTCTTCCTTCACTAACTTTTTCCTGCCATATTGTTCGTTCAACTTCTAATAGTCGATATAATAGTCTTAAATTATCAGAATGTAATTATCGTTAAAAGAACAGGCATAAAAAATGGTAAAAAATGAGAAACGATTGTAGCAGTTTAACGCAAAAATGGTATAGTAATAAGAGCAGACAAAGGCTGCAAACCTTGCCAAGGCAATGCCAACATCAGTTCAGTGATTAACAAGAGATGATTATTAAAATAAGAATAACTGCAACAAACTCAAGAGTAAAAAATGAAAAGATGAATTCAATCGCTCTCAAAATTAAATGCACACTTAAAATGACCCTTGAAAGTTAAAAAACAGTAAGGAAAAATAACCCAGAAACTTAATCCCATATTGGATCAAACCCAAAATCTAATCAGTTTGTTCTTGTTATAAGGCCAATCATCCCTGAATCCATCCAGCTGGTTTTGAGATATTTTGACCATGGACAGACAAACAGAATACAATAACTGCAAGGTAGTAGTAATAATAATAATAATAATAATAATAATAATAATAATAAAAAGAATGAGCTCTTCATTCATCAGAACTTGGCTGAGCAAAATAAACATATTTTGTGCACAATCAACTAAAAAAGATCTGTAAAAAAGAAAAGAGTTGTATATCAATAATATGGCTTCTGCTCCAATGAACTTAAGTCACTGGTTTCCCTGCAACAGGTGTTTACTCATTCAACCAGATTGGCAACTGGATCTTGCCCATTCACAATTAGATCAACCAAAAACAGACAACAATTCTATTCCTGCAGCTTCTTTTCTTGCAATTCCCGCCTGTGGAACTCACTTCCATATTCTTGCTTTCCTGATGGCTACAACCTCCAGGAATTTAAATGCAATGTCAATACTCATCTCTTAACCACTTGACTCTAGTTCTTTCTTCCCCGCCCTGTATATCCTTTCCTTTCTCTCCACCTTTGCAACTGTCATCACAACTGTATTTCCATCCTTCTCTTGCTCCTTTCTAACTGGTTCATCTTTCTCTTTACTCTCCGTTTATCTAATCTTTTTACTCTTATATAGCCCCCTAATCTTTTTACTCATATGAAGCCCCCTGCACATCAGTGGCATTACCACCTTACTCGAGGTGATACAATTAAAAAAAAAGATAAAATAAAATACAAGGTGGTAACAGAAAATAATAACTCTTATTTTGTGATTACATATACAATTATATTAACTAACAGAATTATTACATTGACAATTTATTTATACATATATATATATATATATATATACAGGGTGGTTCAAAAGTAGATGGCCAGTAATTGATATTATTTATTTTGACATTACCTATACAATTATATTTACTAACAGAATTATTACATTGACAATTTATTTATATATATATATATATATATATATATATATATATATATATATATACAGGGTGGTTCAAAAGTAGATGGCCAGTAATTGATATTATTTATTTTGACATTACATATACAATTATATTTACTAACAGAATTATTACATTGACAATTTATTTATACATATATATACAGGGTGGTTCAAAAGTAGATGGACAGTAAATATTTATTTTGACATTACATATACAATTATTTTTACTAATATTATTACATCCACAAATTTTGTGAACCAAAATTCAAAAGAGCTGAAATTTTAACACAGGTGCTCAAACTGTTGTCCATCACAATTTACACAGTTGTGAAGTTTACCCTTTACACTTAAACAAACATTTTTGCACAAGTCACTTTGTGTATTAATTTCTTGAAATGCTTTTCATATTCTTATTTTCATGGCAACTGCTCTGACAAGCATTTTTCCCTGGTTCCCTGACCACGTGTAAATACACATGCTACTGGATTGGCATTAAGGTCCCACCCATTTACCATCAAGATGTTTAAACATAACCAAATCTTCTACTCTAACAGTTTCTTCCTCATTTGCAGAATTTCTTTACATTTGCTTCATCCTCTAATAGCTACAATCTTCAAAAGTTAAAATGCATTTTCATCTTTTATCTCCATCATTCCCAGCCATCTCTTATCCTTTCTTCAACATCCCCTGTACTTTGTTTTTCCTCTCACCCTGCACACCAGTGGTGGTTCTGCCTTGCTTGGGGTGAAATGATTATAAAAAATTTAAAAATATGTAATTTTTCAAATCACTAACACTTTTTGTTTTTTCTTAAATTTGTCCTTAAGGACTCCCTAAAAGAAGAAATCCATTGAAGTCAGGTGAACGTGCTAACCAACCAATTGGACTTCTTCGGCCAATACATTGCTCAGAAAATGTTTCATTAAGATACTTGCAAACTGCTCTTAAATAATGTAAAGGGATTATAATGAGCAGATTACCATTGTAATTATATAACGGTTAAAACCTATTCCACCTACTGTCAACCTGTTTTTGGTCCAACCTGTATTATTGATATGTGAGTTATATCATTGGTGAGATATAAGTTCCACTCAAGTAGCTTCTTCCCACAAACTACTGATCTGTGGAACCAACTCCCAAGAGGATGCTTTCATGATCGTTACAATCTTAACCTGTTCATCTCTAAGTTAACCGTTATCTTCCTCACATATATCCATAAATTATACTTCTTATTCTGCAATACTCTACCATGAGTGGCTCGCAGGTTTTGTACAGGGTAAAACATAATTGCAAAAAAAATATCCTCTATCATCTATTAACTACTGTGCAGTCAATAGCTTCAAATCTGTACATATGCGCTCTGTTGTCAATCATTACTAGGTCAATGTTTTTCATTTTCCATGTTGAGCAAAGATTTCTGCTGACAATAGTGTGTGAGTAACCAGTCTATTATTTGTCTGTTTCTAATACAAGATCTTGCACACCCTTGTGTAAATTAATTGGAACAACTTTAGTTTTCTTTCTTTCACCATAGAGTTTTAGACCCACTGGAGTTATAGGGTGTAATCAATTTCTATTTTTTCCTCAGATTAGATCATTTGCAGGAGTGGGCAGTAATATGAATCCATTTTTAGGGTGTATGATGAAATTTGTTTGGCCTTGAAAAATATTGGGTCATCCGTGATTCCATCAAATTTTTGTCACGCCCAGACACTATTGTCTCGACTGTCAATTAGTTGTTTTATGGCCATTGTCTACAATGAATGTTACTCAAAGGAAGCATATGAAAATTGTAATACTGTGCACACACACACACACACACACACACACACACACACTGGCAAGCCTTACAGAGAGATTGCGGATATTATTGGTGTCAATCTTTCAACTGTCAGTCGTTTCATCAAGGCAAGGAAACAAACTGGATCCATCACTCCAAAACTTAAAGGAAAATGTTGTTGGAAGAGAAAAACAACACCAGGAGATGTTGTATATGTGATCAGAGAAAGTGTGAAAGACTCTAGAAAGATATCATTTATTTTGTTTCAACTAATTTACCCAAGGGTAGAATTAAAAATGTACAACCAAAAGCACTTGGACAAACAAAACATTTGGACACTTTTTATACAATTGATGTTTTCAAAAAAAAAAAAACAATTATAAGATCCCAGAAAAAATTACATAAACTTAACCATAATACCTTGTCTGTCATTTTTAATGAAACCTACACAAAAGACAGATTGCTACCCAAATATTTAATATGTATATGTGCATATGCACACACATAGTTAACAAAAATTGTGTTTTAATAAATTGAGGCTTCTCATGTTTCCTGTTAAGGATTGATTTTTCAGTTCATTCTAAAGCCTACTTCAGCTTTATACGCCCAAATTTTTTCTTACTTATGCTAATATAAGTCAACACAGTAATTCTCTACCTTGAGTTGTTTATTAATATATGCCTAAACTTATTTATAAATAGAAATTTGTCTGTGTCCATTATCTATAGACTCCAAAACAGCTGAACTGATTTTCTTGAAAAATTTACAAAGTTGTACTATAAGCGTCTGCAAGTGTTCTTAGCTAGGTTTTATGTTGAGGTACCGCTGATAAATATCAAAATTTGATAATCGAAAAAATCGGGTTATAGAAGGAATGGTCTGATTTTAATCAAATTTGATACACTCATAGACAAAGACATAAGAAACGATATTCAGAAGTTTCAAGGTTGCAGTTCTTAGAATAGTGCAGAAAATCAATTATATATATATATATATGAGGCAAGATGTTTGTGTGTGTGTCTGTTTATCTGCCTGTATGTCTGGATTTTTTTCAGCTCTTTTATTTTAGTTTTGCTTTAGTTTTTGCTTTAGGTTTACCTCTAAGTAGGTATAATTGTAGTTCTTAGTCTCAGCCATGATACCATTTACTCAGAGGACTTATTTAGCCTTCAAAATTCAGTTTACGATGAAAATAAACTTATTCAATATCAATACCAGGAAATCAAAACTTGTCTGACATCCATTCATTTTTCTTTAAGTCTACGGTTTCGCTTTAACTGGAAACAACTATTGCTTTTTAGTCTTTCGTGCCAATGTCCAAAGAGTATGAACTCCAGGACCATGGATTAATTTTAAAGCATTTATTACACCCAAGCAATGCCGGGCTATACTGCTAGTATATATATAATACAGCTCTGTTCATACATTGAGCCCTGTTTTATTAATACCTGAATAATAATACTATATATATGTGCACTCTCATATGTATATTTATTGATGTCACTAAGATATATATATATAAGCATGTGTTGTAGATAGAGAAGAATCCAAAGGAGTGTCCTGTACATACAATGGTAGGATAACTCTCTAAGAAAGCTCTAAATATATATGTATATAAATACTTATAGAGCAAATATAAGAAACAAAATTAAGGTAGACACATTATTTCATGGGAAATCAAAAGTATGAGCCTATTTCAGGCAAATCATCATCAGCTTTTGTCTTTATTGTACAGGAGATTTTCCAATAAAGATGGAAGCTGATGATGGTTCACCTGAAATAGGCCCATACTTCCGATTTACCAACGTGTCTGTCTTAATTTTTTCTTTATATATTAAAAATTAAACCTGGCATATCACAGAAAGTACTCCATGTTGAGTCTTAGACCCTGTGGGAAGATGAATGGAGGCATAATGTCACTAACACTAGTGATCACTCTAAACACCATAATACTAACTGGATATATCACCCAACTATCTTCTGCACTGTCCACAGTTTGACACCCAAACACTCTTAAATGTCCGTATTTGAGCTTCTGGCTAGAAGGCAATGCAGTACAGTCTGCCATTTTCAAATTTTTGGAAGAATGAATTGCATCATGCTGCTCTTTTTTTCATAGATGTTTCCCAACTGACCCTACTATACTCTGCAGTCAACAAAAACACACAATTTACCTATTCCACACTGTGTACGTATGTATGTATATATATATATATATATATATATAGGACATAGAATATTTGGTATTTAAGTCAGGTAAATTTTGATAGAGGAACTCAAAAGAACTCAATGTTAAATTTATTATAATCTAGAAAAATTTTTAGATATTCTACAATTTCATGGGTAATACATATTTTGCAGCCAAAAAATTGCTGCTCGTCAGACCCAAATGATACCTGTCATTTGGGTCTGACAAGCTGCAATTTTTTGACTGTGAAATATGTATTACCCACGAAATTGTAGAATATCTAAAATTTTTTCTCGTGTGTGTGTGTATATATATATAATGTTCAATTTTTTTAATTTTATGTTTTATTAATATCATGGTGGATGTGGATGTGGGTTTCTCTCTGAGAAGATTTGCAAATACACTGACTTAAACTGAAAAGCATATCTGACACAGATACACATGCACCCCCATAAAAGCAATGTGCTAGCAAATTTCCACTTTGATTAAGCATGAGAAACAACGAAACGGATGAATCCACTCTCAAAAGAAAAAAAATAGTAAAAAGTAAATAAAAAAAACAAAGTCGGTAGTTGAGGTAGAAACAACCAGCAAAAACCAGTGTGTTGATAGCAAATGTGTAATGGTGGAAGAAATTGAAAATTATGGATGCAATCATTGGCTGATATTGGCAAATTGAAAATGAACCTGACAAGCTGACTAATTAGTCAGTGGGGAAATCTAGAAGAAAGCGTTATGGAAATTCATATGCATAGGACCGAGCTCTGATACTGCGTATTTTCAAGTTTGTTCAACAGATTGTTTGAGTCATACAAGGCTGGTGAATAAATTTGTAATGCAACCTCTCATCCAGACACTTAAGTTGGGTTTTGAACTTAGATGAAATTTACTTTTTGGAGAGGATAATTTTGTATTTGTACCCTTGAAAGGGGGCAGTAATTGCTAGGGTGATTTTAAAAGTGGGTACTGCTGCTCTTTTTTTTTTTTTTTTTTCTAAAAGAAAACTGCAGTATTAAAAAGCATGCCTAAAACTATAATTAATCAAATCTTAGATGTGACACAAGAGTGAAAGAATAGAACAGCTAGTGAAGATTGAACTCAAACTGCTCAGTCATAATGGATCTAGCTAACCTTTGCATATAACCATGATATATATAATATATACAATGTCATATATATGTATAAAATAAATTTCAATGTTCAAAACTGTTGAATGATCATTTCAACATGAAATCCCTAAGAGAGCTTTCAAATCTCATCGGCAACTACCACATTTCAAAATGAAATAAAAAAAATTTGAAGGTTAAGAATTCACCAGTGGGAGTTAAAAAATTGAAAAATTTACGTCACAAAAAAAAAAGCAGGTTTGGTTTTTGTGACGTAAATTTTTTAACTTCCACCTGTGAATTCTTAACCTTCAAATTTTTTATATATTTTTTTTTTTTTTAATTTTATTTTGAAATGTGGTAGTTGCCGATGAGATGTGAAATCTCTCTTAGGGATTTCATGTTAAAATGATCATTCAACAGTTTTCAACATCGAAATTTATTTTATTTTATAATTGGCTCTGTAATTTTAATTACATGGAGCTCTCCACCTGTATCATTTTTTAATATTAAAATATTAATATTAATTAGGATCAGGTCTTTGGGATTTACCTTCCTGCTTTTCCTTTTGGATTAAAGTCATTTTTAATAAATATATATATATATATATATATAGTACTGTGCAAAAGGATTAAGACAAGAACTATTTTATCTTTTATGAGGCATCAAAATTGCACACTACCAATAGTGTGGAAAAGTATTAGGACAGGGGGGGATTTTCCTAAAAACCTAACTGAAATTCAAACACAGGGTGAAAAGCCAAGTAAATTGCTAATAAGTATTGATTATGTAAAACTAGGTGTAAAAAAAAAGTGTTAAAAAGAAGTTATATTTAATTTTACCTATTTTTTATTAAACAAGTTATTTTTATTATTCTATTATCCTTGGATATGACTGACTTTTTTTCTTATTCCCGCTCTGGAATAGATAAATTTAATGTTACTTTGTGAGACATGCTTTAGGAACAAACACAAGCTGCTTGACAGGAGATAATATTAAATACATTGAAGAAGCTTGTGATGTCAATGCCTAACAGAATGAAGGATGTGATCAAAGCAAAAGGCTATCATACTAAATATTAACTTTATTTTGTAACAAGTATTTTTTTCTTTTTAAAGCATTTGTTGGGTAAATCAAGTAAGATTACTTTATTTGTTTATTTTCTGTCAATATCCCTTATGAAAGAAAAATAGCTCTTGTCCTAATACTTTTGCACAGTACTGTGTGTGTGTGTGTGTGTATATATATATATATATATATTAGTCATCCACAGACAGATCTGTTTTGCTGTATCACAGCTCATCAGAATGGTTAGACATCCAATTGCTTTTATAGCCTAGATTGAAACTGACCGAATTGTCATCAGTTGGTGATTCTATCTCTGAGCTATGGGCACTCGTTAGGAGGCAAACTTTTAGCATGTGATATACCATGTAAACATACACCAGTAACTAAGAGTGCTCTAATTCATTACTGAATGAATGATGTGTAGATGCTAGAGTAGCTACTGTTTTTTCAAAGTCGTTAGTGTGTGTGTGTGTATATATATATATATATAATACAAATGAGAGTTGCCACCAAGCTGAGTGATGTTTCCTTAAGCATCTCATCTCTAATGTTTCATAAATGTACTCTCTGAAAATTACTCTGTCCATTCATCAGGGGATATCAGCAATTGACTACTTGATTTTTTTTTATATGCAGTTTTCATTAGTGCAGATTTCAAGGATTGTGTTTCCAGTTCCTTCTGAAATATTCATATACTCATTCACTCCTAGTAGCCCCTTGCATCTTGATGAGAACGATATCTTGATTAAGTTTCATTATAAAAGATAATCTGATAAAATCTACATAGGAAAATACTCTATACTCTAGTAACTATCATGTAACATTTTGCATGCGCACTTAAAGGTGGTGGTCATGATTAGTAAGTTTGCCTCACTAGATCAATTATGACGACATTTGGTTCTCACTGGGTGCACCATCTTTCGACTTTATGCCACATCTAAGTTACACTTGGTAGATCACCATATAATATTCTGCGTTTATATCCTCTCCAAATGTTCTCGTGTTAATCTACTCAGGTTTTCTTTCTATAGCACAAGATCTCACTACAGATGTCCATATGCACATTTCTCCATGACATTATCATTATAACTGCACAAATGTAAGCATCCTTAGTGATAGAGAGAAAAGTCCATATAGAATCCTTCCTTTAGAATAGAAGTTAAGTTTCTAACAATATTCAAACAGCTTTGGTAACCTCGCTTTTTTCTCATGCTCTATCACAGCGGTTGTTTTTTTTTTTTCCATCCTCTTTTTTTCTGACTCCTGTGTTGGCAACATCTCATTTATTTGATGACCCTTGTTTTAGTAACCTCACTTTCTCCTATGCTCTATCACAGCAGCCACTTTTTTCTGGCCACTTTTTGACAACCTCTTTTTTTTCTCTAGCCACTGTGCCAGCAACCTCTCATTTATTTTCTACGATGTTAACAACCTCTTTTTTATTCCGTGGTTTCTGTGTTGGCAACCTCTCTTTTATTCTGTGGCTCCCATGTTGGCAATCTCTCTTTTTTTTTCTATGGACCTTGTTTTGGCAACCTCTTTTTTTTTTCCTATGGATCTTGTTTTGGCAACCTCTCTTTTTTTTTTTCCTATGGACCTTGTTTTGGCAACCTCTCTTTTTTTTTCCTATGGACCTTGTTTTGGCAACCTCTCTTTTTTTTTCCTATGGACCTTGTTTTGGCAACCTCTCTTTTTTTTTCCTATGGACCTTGTTTTAGCAACTTCTCTTTTTTTTTCTCTATGGACCTTGTTTTAGCAACCTCTCTCTTTTTTTTTTTCTATGGATCTTGTTTTGGCAACCTCTTTTTTATTCTCTAGCTACTGTATTTACAACCGTTTTTTTATTTTTTAGACACTGTGTTGGCAGCCTTTTATTTATTGTCTTTGCTACCTATGCTAGCAACCTCTCTTTTCCTCTGGCCTATGTTAGCAACCGCTCTTTTCTTCCCCCACCATATTTGTGATCTTTTTTTCATCTGGTTTCTCTGCTGTCATATCACTTTCTCTTCTTTGCCTCCATTCTTATCAGTGACCTCTCTTTTCCTCTGGCATTCTCTCCAGCTATGTCTGAAAACTTCCTTTTGCACCCTACACCATCGTGTCAGCAACCTCTCTTTTCCTCTAGTTCAAGTATCAGCAATCCTGCATCATTCAAGCTTTGTTTTTCTCCTTCTCTGTTTCTAATTCTTCCTTCTCCTAGCCAAATTCACCCACCCACATCTTACTTTGATTGATTTTTGTAGCATATCTTCGTCATTTGTGTCTCAATATTCTCAAAAGCTAAGAATATGGGGAATGTGTGATTAATCATAGAAGCAGACCCCAAATGTTTCAACTAATTCATTTTTATTTCATCTTTTTATTCTTTTGGAATTTAGTACTTGCCATATTTTCAATGGAACATATTTGGTTATCTTAAGCAACCAATCCAACTTGATTTGATGAACAACATAACTGATTAGGTATTATTTTTGGTTTGTTCTCTAATTTAACTTTTACTTTCACAAGTTCGGTATATTCAAATACCATCAGACAGTGGGATGTCATGAATGATGTCCACATGAAAGACAGAATCTAATGTGTTTATTTAATAACCTAACTAAAATTTTCACGGTAATATTTGAGATTTGTAGCCTTTCACAGTGTTTGACAGAAGTTAGCTTTGTTATCCCTTTTACTAAATTTATTATAACTGATACATGAACAAAGATATTTGGAGTATTTAGAACTAGCAGGATAGCCCGGCGTTGCTCGGGTGTAATGAAAACTTTAAAACTAATCCATGGTCCTGGAGCTCAGACTTTGGACGTTGGCACAAAAGACTAAAAAGCAATAGTTGTTTCCAGTTAAAGCAAAACTGTAGACTGAAAGAAAAATGAATGAATGTAAGTCAAATTTTGATTTCCTGGTATTGATATCAAATAAGTTTTTTTTTCATCATGAACTGAATTTTGAAGGCTAAATAACTCCTCTGAGTAAATGGTATCATGGCTGAGACTAAGAACTACAATTATACCTCCTTAGAGCTAAACCTGAAGCAAAAACTAAAAGGGCTGAAAAAAAATACAGACACACACACAAACATCTTGCCTTTTATTTATATATATATATATATATATATATATATATAATCAATTTTCTGCACTATTCTAAGAACTGCAACCTTGAAACTTCTGAATATCGTTTCTTATGTCTTTGTCTATGAGTATATCAAATTTGATTAAAATCGGACTTCTTCTTCTATAACCCCATTTTTTCGATTATCGATATTTATTGGGGGTACCTCAACACAAAACCTAGCTAAGAACACTCACAGACGCTTATAGTACAACTGTGTAAATGTTCAAGAAAATTGGTTCAGACATTTCAGAGTCTGTAGGTAATGGATACACACACACACACACACACACACACACACACACACACACACAAAGTTCCATTTATAAATAAGTTTAGATTAGTCAATTTCACATTTGGAATTTTTATGATGGATTTAGTTTAGTTATGGTCACTAATTACATTCCAGTTCCAAATAATAATTTATGTTTAGGAGTTCAACTGCTTGAAAACTTGATTTGTTGGTTTTTTTTTATGTTTATTCATATACAAACTCAGAACGTCTTTGTCATCAGCATCGTAGATAATTAATACTATAGTGATGCATTGGAGGTGATTTTTACTATAAAAAGCATTGTGGGCGATGGTTAATATAGTTTGCCATTGCAAGTGATTTTTTATTATAGTAATGCATTGTGGGTGATTTTTATTACTAATTCATCACAGTGTAGGGGATCTTTACCATAATTTTGCAGATAATTTTTTACAATAAAATTGCATTAACGGTGATTTTTTTTGATTTTTTTTATTATAGTATTGCATTGTGGGTGACCTTTACTAAAGTAATGCATTGCAGATAATTTTTACTATAAAATTTGAATTATTGGTGGTTTTTACTATAGAACTGCATTTTAGAAAATATTTACTGTAGTAATGCATTGTAGATTATCTTTACTATAGAAATGCAGTGCATGTGATTTTCACTATAAAATTGCATTGTAAATAATGTTTACTATAGCAATGCAGTGGTATATGATTTTTACTACAGAATTGCATTGTAGGTGAGAAGTTTATTTTAACTATAGGATTGAGAAGTTTTTGACCAAAGGATTTTTACTATTAAAAGACATTGCATATCAAGAAGGAAGCAATTGTAAGTAGCCGGAATTAATACAAGCATTACTGACAGAGTAAGATGTGAAATGTAGATACATTGCTAATGCTTTAACATGGGATGTACATTGAAAAGCAGAAAGAAATAGATCGTCAGTGGTCAGGAATTAATGCAAGCATTACTGACAATACATCAGTATAAGTATTGAAAATGAATGCAGTGTAGCATGAAATTGCAAAAGATCCTGCAACAGAAAGGTGTTTACAATGAAGAAGGAAGGTATTATTAGTAATCCAGTAAAAAATAATCGCTTCTTACACTGCATGATTATAGTAATGGATTGTGGGTGATTTTCACTTTAGTAATGGATTGTGGGTGATTTTCACTTTAGTAATGGATTGTCGGTGATTTTCACTTTAGTAATGGATTGTCGGTGATTTTCACTTTAGTAATGGATTGTCGGTGATTTTCACTTTAGTAATGGATTGTCGGATGTGCGTTGTGGTACAGTGGATATCGACTCGGAACGAGAAGCCAAGTTCGAATTCCAGTCGAATCCATTGTATTCATTTATGCACAAATACCCTTGGGAAAGGTATTAATCCGTCTCTTCCTTCCAGTTATGGGTTAAATAACAGGACAGATTGGGTTCTATAGCCTTGGTCGGCAACCAGTCTACCGCAGAAAGCAATGGCAACCTACTGCGGGATAATCTTCTGCCCAGTCAGTCATGTCTCTTTCGAGACATGATCGCCCAAGCATGTATCACGTATGGCACTTAACTGACTGAATGGATTGTTGATGATTTTCACTTTAGTAATGGATTGTCGGTGATTTTCACTTTAGTAATGGATTGTTGGTGATTTTTCACGCATCCAGATGATTTTTTTTTTTTTACTAGAAAATTGCCTTATTTGGTTATTTTTACTATAGAATTGCACTGTAGATAATGTTTATGATAGCAAGGCATTGGAAATTATCTTTACTATTGAAATGTAATGTGTGATTTTTACTATAGAATTGCATTGTTTTATTTAAGCATATGTAATCATTATGTCAATAGGGAGAATAAGAGGAGAGGCATGTTTTAAATGTCTTATCCCTCTCTTTATAGGTCCATTATGGAACTCAGCTCTTTTGTTGATACAAGATGTAGAATGTTTTCAATAAACATTTCATGGCTCCTGGAACATTTGTTGCACAAAAAATTCTGTAGACTCTTGTGAGTCCAGGTAAAAAAATTTAACACACAAAAGATGGATTTTTAAATAAACGATATTTTAAAATGTATGTCATTAGCAACAGGGTTTACATGTGGACTCAATTAAAATATATTAAATTTTAATAATTAAAAACTATGCTATTAAAAATGTGTGTTTGTGCACACGTGAGTGTATGATATTCTTGGACTCAATTGAGGAGTTGAGGCTTAATATAAAAAATAAGGATACTAAATATTTAAACTTTAAAGATTAAATTCAGTTTCAAAAATTATAGCATTGGGATTTCATTCCGCTGTTCTGTGAAAGCCTTATAATGCAGCCTAATCAAATTTACCAAAGCTTTACAAATTGTATATGGTTGGACAAGATGCATGACGCAAAAAAATTATTACTAAATTCTTGTGCCATCAAATAAGATCTTCATTTACTTCAAAGGAAAATTATACTGAACTTGAACAATTTAGTTGTTATGCAATGCAGTAGTTTTAATTGGATTTTTCAATAAACATTGCAAATTTAAAACTTGTCTTATAATTTATGTTCCGCAGTTAGTGTTTAAACTGTTATATACACTTACATCTATTTTTTTCTCCTTCTTCTTCTAGATAGATCTATCTATCTATCGCCCAGTTCACACTCCACCCACGTCTATTGAACAGGTTAAGAGGCTCGTCCCTTGTTCCCTACACATCAGTGGTGTTAACGCCTTGCTTGGGGTGATACGATTAAAAAAAAAAAGTGCCTTGTCCTTTCAGAACATGGGCAATCCTGGCCTTCCACATCTCCCTATCCCTGGTGGCTCTTAGCATGCTTTCTCCTGTAACATCTCACAGCCCCTGTTTTGTCATTCACCTGCTCAGGGCCTTCAAATATGTTATCTGCTGCTTTCCTCCATCTCTTTTTCCCTCTATCTGGCCTGTTAGTATCAGGTTCTCCACCCCTCCTTCCTCATTGCATGACCCAGGGACTTCAGTTGTCTCTTCCTGATGTTCAATATTAATTTCCTCTTTGTTTCCATTCTTTCCAACACCTCATCACTGCTCACATGCTCAGTCCATGATATTTGCAGCATCCTTCTGTAGAACATTTCATCTGCTTCACATTTTCCCTTCATCTTCAAAGATATTGTCCAACATTCACTGCCATGTTGAAGAACTGACATCACATAGCAATTCAGTACTCTTTTCTTTGTTTCTAGCGAAAGTTTTTTTATGTCTTAATACTTTACTCAGCTTCTGAAATGCATCCTTCGCCATGCCAATTCACCTTTGGGTCTCTGTATCGCACTTTCCGTCATCAGTTAGAACCCTCCCCAGATATTTAAATTTTTTGTACTGATTGAACAAATGATTTGAAGAATTTTATCAATTGAGAATACATATTTTTTTTTTTTTTTTTTTTTTTACACAATTCTTTTACAGTGTTTACTTTTCGAATTTAATTTTTAAAAAAGTTTTTTATTGTGGTGATTCATAATTAGAATTCTGGGTTATATTTTCCATTCGTTAATACAAAAAATATTAACTTTATTTGAATTTATTTCTGAAATAGTGAAATTTTGAAATTCTTTTGTAAATAAAAAAACCTGTGGAAATTAGGTATTTCTGTGTATTTTTTTCAAATGATCATTAAAACTAAATGCTCAAAAATTGATGAAAAGCTATGAATCTAATTAATTTTTGGTTTTAGTGATTATCACATCAAACCCCAAGTTTCACATTGGGTTTTATGTTGATTTTCCAAAAAGATGAAAAATCAACTTCCCTAATAAGAAGTGTGTGTGATACATGCATTGCACACGTCTATAACTCTCAGGCACCAAGTAGCACATCTAATCCATCTGAGCTCCAGAACCATGGATACACATCTGTATTTCTCTCAGGGATCTCCTCGCCATTTTTTTGTCTCTCTCGGCCAATCCCTTGCACTTTATTGACTCTCCCCCATTCACTTTCACTCCCTCACACAACTTCACTTTTTTTTTACTCTTTCCTTTTTGTTTTTTTTAAGTCTTTTTTTGTGTTAATGATTTTTTTTTTTTTTTTGCCTTTTTCTTTTCCTTCGTCTGGTTTCTTTTACAGTAGCAAATTCAGAGACTTCCTCATACGTTATTTTATTTCTCATTTTTTCGCTGAAATACAAGAAAAAATGTCTGACAATGATAGCATTGGTTTTCCGTAATTGTTCTTTTGCTTGGCCAAACAGATGGTAGCAAATGCTAAGTTTTTTTTGTTTGGTTTTTTGTTTTTAGAGACAATATTTTGTCATGTGCAACATTAATAATCAGTGAAAAGAAAAGTGGAACAGTTATAAAAAAAAACAATAGTGTGAGATTTTTTTTCTTATTATCCCATTCTTGTGACATTTTCTGTTTCTATAAAAAGAACAATATAAATGAAAACACGTGTTCATATGTATCTATTTAAATCTGTTATGAAAAATAAAACATTGGTGTCTATTGATAGTTATTTAAAAAAAAAAGAAAAACATTTGTTCAAGTATCAGGAAAAACCTTGTCAGAGGCCAGATTTTATGAAACCCTCAGTGAGGAACTAACTCAATCATAATAAATTATCAAATAAATCTGCACATTTTCATTCTGTGACAGATTGTGTATCTCTAATAATTTGAAATCTGTCGAGAATGCACAATAGTTTTCATTGGTGTTTGTGTGTATAAATATTACTTGGGTATTGCAAAATTTGGATATGTGTTATGTTATAGCGGGTTACCCATTCTTTTCCAGTTTATAGTGGGAGTCCGTTCTAGTGAAGGGTAGTTGTATATTGTTGCAGATTAACGGAATTTGGCCTCGTTATAGATAGCCCACTATAAGTCATAAAATGATTATAAATCAAGAAAAACAAATTGAGTTAAAAAATAACATTTTATATATACATATCAATTAAGGTTTTTACAATGGAAGTAATACTTGAAGTATTGGTTCAACAAACGTTAAAATATTCATGGCAATAAAATGCTGGAAGAGAATTAATGATTAGGAATGTTGGGAGTGTTGTAAGGAAGGAATGTCTTTGATGTATTTGCTCCTTAGGTCAGTAAGCAGTTTTGAGACAGAAGAAAGAAAGGAGAGGTGAAAGCAGCAAGCATAGTAAGCCACTTGACTTGGTCAAGGGAGATACTAATTACCTTTGTCTTTCTCAAGTCTTTCTGTCTGCCGATGCTTTCTGTATCGGCTTTTTATATTTTCTGTTTCGATCACAGCAGATCATTTGGGGATTCACACTTGTATTTGATTCTGGGCTTCCCATTGGTCGATAAATAAAATTTGTGTAGGCTCATGAACTGGAAATTTAATATTAATTAATTTTTAGTTTTCAACCAGAACATCTGTACAAACCCTGAGTTTTGGTCATTTGCTTTTTGGTCTTGATGGTGCAAACATCCGGTCCCTTGCTTTTGCTCGGTCAGTATCACCACAGTGTCACAATGGATATTGGTTCAGAACAAGAAATTGGAGAGCCGCATTCAAATTCCAGTTTCTTTTCCCTCCAGTTATGAGTTAAATTGCAGGACAGATTAGGTTCCATGGCCTGGGTTAGCAGAAAGTAATGGCAACCTACTGTGGGAAAATCATGCCCAGTCAGTCATGTCTCTTTCGAGACATGATTTCCCAAGTGTGTATCACGTATGGCACTTAACCGACTGTAGAATTTAGAAGTATATAAGAGAGAGACAGATTGTTGAAAAGAAAGCATGGAAAGAAAATTAAATATGTTAACTATGCACTGCTAACAGAAGTGTTCAACTTGTGAAATTGCCCAACATAGATTACGAAAGTAAATTGTCAACCGAAAATTGCTTTTCCAGAGGACTGTTTTCTTTTGAACAATGGATTAAATGTGTTCCACAACTCTGTACTTAATGAGGTGATGCTCAAAAACCATGGAAGTTACTAGCTGAAGTTAGGAACTTGCCATTGCTTAGTCAACGGGCTCCAAAAACACATTGCATCAGTGGTTTTCAAATGATTTAACGTGCCTCGTGCATGCGACAAGAGGATAACAAGTGAGGTGGAATAGTGATTTTTCTAAGTGCAGCTTAGATGTGGCATAGGGCCGAAAGTATGGGGCACCCAGTGAGGATCAAACTCAATACACAGTTGTAATGATTCTAGTGAGACAATCATGCTCACCATTACACCATGCCAAGGTGTCCAAAGTGAGGTGGAATGATTGAAAGACAAAGATTTAGGAACATTTTTAAAATATCAGTCAGTCAGTTAAGTGCCATACATGATTCATGCTTGGGCGATCATGTCTTGAAAGAGACATGACTGACTGGGCAGAAGATTATCCCACAGTAGGTTGCCATTGCTTTCTGTGGTAGACTGGTTGCCAACCAAGGCTATAGAACCCAATCTGTCCTATTATTTAACCCATAACTGGGGGGAAGAGATGGATTAATACCTTTCCCAAGGGTATTTGCATGTAAGTGAATGCAATGAATTTGGCTGGAATTTGAACTCAGCTCCCCAAAATTAAATAATTTCAGAATTTAAAATATTATGGATTATTTGTAATTGCATGCATGGCACCCAGTATAAATAGTTAGAAGTAATTATTGACCTGTTTTATCATTGTGATCTTTTTCCAATATATCACGTATTAAGAATATAGAAACTAGGCTCCGCAAATTGAAGGAGAGTGTTATCAATGATAATTGTTCTGACTTAAAATCCGCATTTTGTTTTGTTTGTTTTTTGTTTAAATGTATTTATCACATGAAATTTGGTGAGGCATGAGAAAAAGTTTTGTAATCATTATATTACATATTGTCAATGGTTATAGTGCAAAATTATAACGTACCTCCTTCTATACTGATACATAAACTTCAAGTTTCTGTGCTGAAAAGCCTCCTGGCAAAAAGGAAAATATTGTGAATGTATGTATTGAGCATGAAGATTCGTTTTGGCACAACTCTGAGAAGAGTATGATAGAGAGAAAACACAGTCGTTACTATTCTTATTCTTTTTCATTTATGTGCCATGTCCTTTCAAGATGTAGGCGATCATGGCTTTCCACATCTCCCTGTCCCTGGTGGCTCTTAGCATGCTTTCTACTGTTGCATCATGCAACACTCGTTCTGTCATCCACCTAATCAGGTTCTTCAAATATGTTATCCGCTGCTTTCCTCTGTCTCTTTTACCTTTCTATCTGGCCTGTTAGTATCAGGTTCTCCAATCCCTCCTTCCTCATTGCATGTCCCAGGAACTTTAGTTGTCTCTTCCTGATGCTCAGTATTAATTTCCTTTTCGTCTCCATCCTTTCCAAAACCTCGTCATTGCGCACATGCTTGGTCCATGATATTCACAACATCCTTCTGTAGAACCATATTTCAGCTGCTTCAAGTTTTTCCTTCATTTTCAAAGATATTTTCCAACATTCACTGACATATTGAAGAACCAACACCATATAGCAATCCAGTACTCTCTTCTTTGCTTCTAGTGAAATTGTCCTGTTTCTTAATACTCTACTCAACTTCTGGAATGCTTCTTTCACCATGCTAATTCGCCTTCAGATCTCAGTGTTGCACTTTCTTGTATTCTGTTAGAACAACTTCCTAGGTATTTAAATTTCTGTACCTGCTCGATTTTAGTCCCTCACCTGTAATTGGCATTTTGGGCTGCCCTTTTTGCATCCTGACTATAAAAAGGTAAAACTACAGGTAGACTCTTTTGAAAATGATCCCTTTAAAAAGGAATTTTCAGTAGACACTGACTGCTTACATTTACTTCTCTTGATTGATGTGCTGTTTAAACAAAAAAAAACAACCTATAGATGATAAAATTTTTGGCTGTCAGAATGATAGTAGACAATAAATGAACAAAAATAAAATTGTTTATTTTTATTTAATAAATTAAACTCTTTGAGAGAGAGGAAAAAACACTTCTCAAATCTTTTCTTTCAAAAGTTTTAGAAAATTTCACTGGAGCAGTAAAATTTTGATTTACAATTACTATTAAAAATTCCTTCCTTAGTGCTAATTCATTGAGAAGACAGAATGCATTGTTGTTAGCAAAAGGGACAACCCAAAATGCAAATTACAAATTGGAGGTACCCTGTTCTCTCAAATTCTGTTCTAGCATCCATTTACTCAAGCTCATCAAGTATAATATGCACTGCTTTCCTCTATTTCACTTTCCCTCCATATGTCCAATGAGTATCAGATTTTCCAAATCCACCTTCCTCAATAAATGTCCAGAAATTTCAAATGTCTCTATCTGATGTTAAGTAGAAGTTTCATTTTCATTTCCATTTTCTCCAAAACCTCACGTGTTCAGTCCATGGTATTCTCAGCATTTTTCTGTAGAACCACATTTCTGTACTAATCTTAAAAACAGAATCCTGAATTTAAAATCATGAAAAATCCATCCACTATTTTCTAAGCAACAGTTGTATCAATTCACAATGTAAACATATCGAAAAAAAGAAATTATGTCAGTTGAAAAACTTTTATTTTATTGTAACAGATGGTTACAAGCAAAAGGGAAAAGCGGATGTGCTTATTTTATTATCAAAGGGATGTTAAAATTGACATGCCATTTCTTGCCCCAGTTAACCACTGATTGGAAAACCTTGTTTGCTAGGTTTACTTTAAATTTATAAATGTTTGTGTATGCGTAGCATTCATTTGTTTTGGATTGTAGGGATAAAAATATATAAATATGTAATATACCCTGGGCAATGAAACACCCCTTGCATTGTGCAATTCTTTATCTCCTAAAAGCAAATCTCTGCCTGAATTTCTGAAATAAGGATGAGTCACTATTTACAGTTTACATTCAGCCTGTTGTCACCATCTTTGTTATTATCCTGTTTTGACCAGTTTTAATTAATCTTGGGTGTAAAATCAATAAGACAGTAATGTTAGCTGTTTCCCTATAATACAACATTACAAACTGATCAGTCAGTACTGTTTTTGATCAAAAACTGACTTGGCAGACCAGCTGCAACCACTCTCTCACTGGCGTGATGTGGCTTCCCTGTGCCTCTTCTACAAGTACTTTCATGGCTTCTGCTCTGATGAGCTTACATCACTGGTGCCGCCTAAGCACGAATTTACACAAGATACTAGATTAGCAACTAGGTCCCACCCTTTTTCAGTTAAACAAATAAGATGTAACTGTAAATTCTACTCCAACAGCTTCTTTTCTTGAGCTTCCCGCCTGTGGAACTCCCTTCCACAAGTCTGCTTTCCCGACCACTACAATCTCCAGGTGTTTAAATGTAGGGTCAATAGACACCTATCACACTAACTCCCAATTATTCTCAGAACACTCTCGGTATCCTTACCCGCCTATCACCCACCCTCTGACATTTCCTATATTTAATCATCCTTTCTCCACTCTATGTAGCCCCCTGCGCAGTAGTGGCAGTGACATGCTTTGCTTGGGGTGAAACGCTTATAGAAAAAAAAAAATATATCTATATATATCTATATATATATATATATATATATAATCTTTCTCGTCAAGCAATTTTTTCATGCAAAAAAGATTTTTCAAGTCCACTAGATGTTATTGCGCTTTTCAGTATTGATAAGGGCCTTCTTCCTATTTTTCTTTGGCTTTTCCATCTTAAAACCAGTTATTTCCAAAAGAACTTATCAGTTTCTTTTTTTTTTTTTTTTTTTTTTTTAAAGGATATGGAAGTTGAAACTCACACATGCTTTTTTGCCTTCTTATAAGCAACTTATTTTTGATTTAACCAGGACTTAGATTGTTTAATCTTTGAACAAGAATTAGTTTTTTAAGTTGTTTGATTATTTAATATGAGGCTTATGGCCATATCACATTGAATACACCGGTTCTCACTCAATCACCAAAGTTAAGCAGCGTTGAGCCTGGTCAGTACTTAGATGGGTGACCGCTTGGGAATACCAGATGCTGTAGGCGTTTAGTGGAGGATGTGCATGCTTGTGTCCATATCACATTGAATACACCGGTTCTCGCTCGACCACCAAAGTTAAGCAGCGTTGAGCCTGGTCAGTACTTAGATGGGTGACCGCTTGGGAATACCAGATGCTGTAGGCGTTTAGTGGAGGATGTGCATGCTTGTGTCCATATCACATTGAATACACCGGTTCTTGCTCGATCACCAAAGTTAAGCAGCGTTGAGCTTGGCCAGTACTTAGATGTGTAATCGCTTGGGAATACCAGGTGCTGTAAGCATTTAGTGATGGGTGTGCGCTGTGGTGCAGAGGATACCGGCTCAGAAAGAGAAATGGTGAGCCGAGTTTGAATTCCAGTTGAACACCCTGCATTCACTTAAGCACTGATACCCTTGGGAAAGGTATTAATCCGTCCCTTCCCTCCAGTTATGGGTTAAATAACAAGAGTAGGACTTGGGACCCTGCCCTTAAAAACAAATCCCAATGAATCTTGATACTCGAAAAGAAAAAAGTATTACTAGACACAAACACTTATATAAAAACAACAATAACTTGTTGAAAGAAGAAAGTATTACCAGCAATAAATAAAAAAAATTTAGTTGGCAATAAATGACCCGCCGAGTTTGATCTAAATCTAAACTTATTTATAAATGGAACTTTGTGTGTGTCTGTGTCCATTACCTATAGACTCCGAAATGGCTGAACTGATTTTCTTGAAAATTTACACAGTTGTACTATAAGTGTCTGCGAGTGCTCTTAAATAGGTTTTGTGTCGAGGTACCCCCGATAAAAATCGATAATCGAAAAAATCGGGTTATAAAAGGAGAGGTCCAATTTTAAGCAAATTTGATTCACTCATAGACAAAGACATAAGAAATGATATTCATAAGTTTCAAGGTTGCAATTCTTACAATAGTGCAGAAAATTGATAATATATATAAAAGGCAAGATGTTTGTGTGTGTGTGTCTGTTTATCTACCTGTATGTCTGTATTTTTTTCAGCCCTTTTATTTTAGTTTTTGCTTCAGGTTTGGCTCTAAGGTATAATTGTAGTTCTTAGTTTCAGCCATGATACCATTTACTCAGAGGATTTATTTAGTCTTCAAAATTCAGTTCACAACGAAAAAACCTATTTAATATCGATACCAGGAAATGAAAATTTGACTTGCAACCATTCATTTTTCTTTCAGTCTACAGTTTCGCTTTAACTGGAAACAACTATTGCTTTTTAGTCTTTCATGCCAACATCCAAAGAGTCTGAGCTCCAGGACCATGGATTAGTTTTTAAAGCTTTCATTACACCCAAGCAATGCCAGGCTATACTGCTAGTATGCCATAAAAACAACCAACCAACCAATTTTATGGCAGTGAATTGCATGATGGTGCTTTTTTCTTCAGACTGCCCAACTGACCCATCTGCAATGTGCAGTTGACAAAATCAAAAACAAACATTGTACCTGTGCAAAATTAAAAATAAAAACGGCAGCAATTTACCAGTCACACTCTGTACACATTATAATTTTTTATTTACATTGAACTTTTCAGATGACAAAATATTATTAATATTATACTAGTTTAGTGATAACTAGCAGTATAGCCCGGCGTTACTCGGGTGTAATGAAAGCTTTAAAACTAATCCATGTCCTGGAGCTCAGACTCAGCCTAAAGAATATTTGTGTGAAGTTTGGTGAGAATCAGATAAAAATTGTGGATTTGTATAAAGGACATACAGACAGATAAACAGACACACACACAAACAACTTGCCTTTTATATATATATTATTGATTTTTTGCACTATTGTAAGAACTGCAACCTTGAAACTTCTGAATACCGTTACTTATGTCTTTGTCTGAGTGTATCAAATTTGATTAAAATTGGACCACTCCTTCTATAACCCAATTTTTTCAATTATCGATTTTCAATATTTATCGAGGGTACCTTGACACAAAACCTAGCTAAGAACACTCGCAGATGCTTATAGTACAACTGTGGAAATTTTCAAGAAAATCGGTTCAGACATTTCGGAGTCTATAAGTAACGGACACACACACACACACACACACATACATACATATACACAAAGTTCCATTTATAAATAAATTTAGATATATTCTTTAATTTTATTCAGTTAATGCATTTTTGCACAGTAGTAGTGACCACTCCCCTCCATCTGACAGTTGTCACATTCATGGTCCCATTCAAGGCAAATCGTGAAATGGCTTTCCGGTTTCTTTTGCCCCAGGGATGTTAGGGTTACTCTGTCCCTCCTCTTATAGGTGGATTTGTTTTTGAAGTTACCTTTTATTTTGCCATTGCCTAAAAAGGCAGAACCATCAGAGCAACAGGTTTGAATTCAGAGATTTTCTTCTCCTGGACTGGTTGCCATCCAAAGCTATAAGACTCTACTTGTCCTGCTGTTTTAATAATAACTGGAGAAAGAGAAGAGATGGATTTATAATTTCCCCAAGGATATAAGTACATAAGTGAATGCAATGAACTTGACTGGAATTTGAACTCAGCTCTCTGATTTTTCAAGCCAAACCACTATCCATTACTCTACTGCAACTCCATATTATAAACGTCATAGTATTATCCCTATACTATTTGTATCTGTGTGCCTGTTTCATTTGTTTCCCCGCTCCACAACAATTTGTCTGTTGGACCCTCAGGCCTCATTTCGTTTTCTGTTGTTGTACTTAGTAACCCTTATTGAATTTTGAATTTATTTAATCTATGGACGCCAGAGAGAGAGACTGAAAAAAAAGATTCAGTTTGAAATTCCGGGAACGTTATTGAATGCAGCAACAGACTTGTGAAAAAGTCTACAGGGCACAATAGCCAAAAACACTCTGAATAACACAAGCAAAATGAACATGCTGGTCTGAAAGACAAAGCTTCTAAAATCCATTGTATGTTTTTGTTTGCCAAATTTGGTCTGTTTCTTTCTTTACTTTTTATGGAGTCCATATTAGAACTAGTTTATCCAGACTAAGGAGAAAAAAAAAACAATGACAATATTTAAATAATTGTATTGTTTACATTTTCTGCAGGAGCAGTCTAAAATAAAACTTTTAAATCATTAAAATAATGTCCAAAGAAAAATTAATGTCCAAAGAAAGCTAACATAAAGAAAAAAATGTATTAATAACCCGATCTCTCCTCCTTACTAATAGGATCTTTTATTCTAACAGAAACACAAATCATATTTGCTTCTGTGTCTCAAGTAATTTCACCTGTTACAATAACAAGATAACTCATTACTTAGAAGGGGAGACCAGGTTGAAGGACTGATAAATATTTACCCTCAAATTGTTTTTTTATAGAATAGATGATATAATATTAATTGCAAATACTCTTTGAAAAGGTATTAAAGTATCTCTTTTTCTCTCCACCTATGGGTTGAATAGCAGAATAGATTGGGTTCCGTAGCCTTAGTTGGCAACCTATTTTAGGAAAATCTTCTACCTAGTCAGTCATGGATTAAAAGAGATATGTTTGCCCTAGTGTGTATCACAAATGGCATTTAATAGACTGATAAAATATTGTATCAAAATCTGCATGTCATGATGCAAGTTTTTTTTTCTATGCAATCTTCTTCTATATGCCCTGTCCTTTCAGGACATAGGTGATCACGGCTTTCCACGTCTCCCTATCCCTGGTGGCTCTTAGCACACCTTCTCCTGTTACACCATGCAACCCCCGTTCTGTCATCCACAAGCTCAAGCCCATAAATCAAGAATATAAATGTATAAAAACTAACATGGCCACAAAATGCGGGATCAGTTTATATATTGATTATAATATAGAATTGATCCCCCATTTTATACCATTATAATTTCTAATAAACCATTGGCATATATATATTCTTCTTCTTCTATGTGCCCTGTCCTTTCAGGACGTTGGCGATCATGGCTTTCCACGTTTCCCTATCCCTGGTGGCTTTTAGCACACCTTCTCCTGTAACACCATGCAACCCTCGTTCCATCATCCACCTGATTAGGTCCTTCAGATATGTTATCCACTGCTTTCCTCTGTCTCTTTTTCCCTCTATCTGGCCTGTTAATATCAGGTTCTTAAAGCCCTCTTTCCTCATTGCATGTCCAAGGAACTTTAGTTGTCTCTTCCTCATGCTCAGTATTAATTTCCTTTTCGTTTCCATCCTTTCCAAAACCTTATCATTGCTCACATGCTCGATCCATGATATTCGCAGCATCCTTCTGTAGAACCACATTTTAGTTGCTTCAAGTTTTTCTTTCATCTTTGATGATATTGTCCAGCATTCACTGCCATATTGAAGAACTGGCATCACATAGCAATCCAGTACTCTCCTCTTTGTTTCTAGCGAAATTGTCCTGTTTCTTAATACTCTACTCAGCTTCTGGAATGCATCCTTGTGCTTTTGGTTCTCAGGAATATAAATGTATAGAAACTGCTGTGACCACAAAGTGAGGGCTCAGTTTATATATTGATGGTAATATGGAATTGATCCCCCACTTTATATTGTATGCTTCTGTGGAACCACATTTCAGCTGCTCCAAGTTTTTCTTTTATCTTTGGGGATATTGTCCAGCATTCACTGCCATATTGAAGAACTGGCATCACATAGCAATCCAGTACTTTCTTTTTTGTTTATGCATAAAATACCTAAAAAATAAAGCAATTTTCAGTTCAACCAAAGAACCACTTTCTGATTAATTTTAAGTATGAATTAACAAAAACAATTTTGTTCATGGAAGATGAGTGATAATTAAAGATGAATTTTTAATCTATCTGCACTTCTCTTCATAGGTGGCAATAGTGGAATACAAATGACAATATTCTAATAATAATTAAAATTTGTGATATTTAATGTTTAAATAATGTCTGTGCATTGAATACTGTTGCCATATCTGGTCAGGTGCTCCAATTATTCATCTCAGGGTTCTTGACAAAATTCAAAGAATGATCTGCAACATAATGCCCTGCACACCAGTGGCAGTTCTGCCTTGCTTGGGGGAAAATGATTATAATAAATAAATTATGAACATCACAAACAAGAGAGATTTGATATCAATGTAGCTAAATGCATAATTTCTTCTGTGTTTTTTTTTTTTTTTTTTAATCATCTCACCCCAAGCAAGGCATTCCACTGCCACTATTGCGCATGGGGCTACATAGGGGAAGGTAAAGAGAAGGAGTGGATAGACATAGGGAATGTCAGGAGAAAGGTGATAGATGAGTAAGGATAGCGAGGATGAGTGTCGGGCAGATGGGAAGAGTGCTTGATAGAATGGGAGCAGGTTAGTGTGTTAGGAGGTGTCTATTGACCTTACATTTAAACTCCTGGAGATTGTAGCCGTCGGGGAAGCAATCGTTTGGAAGAGAATTCCACAGTCGGGAAGTGGGAGGAAAGAAACTGTTGGAGTAGAAGTTACGGCTGCATTTTATCGGTTTCACTGTAAAAGGGTGGGATCTAGTTGCTAATCTAGTATCTCGTGCAAATTCGTATTTAGGGGGCACCAGTGATCAAAGTTCATCGGAGCAGAAGCCGTGAAAGTATTTATAGAAGAGACACAGCGAAGCCACCTCTCGCCGGTGGGAGAGAGACTGCAGGCGGTCTGCCAAGTCGGTATCTATCACATTACAGACCCTCCTCTGAACCTTATCGAGAAGCCCGAGGAGAACAGCAGGGGCACCCGACCAGATATGGCAGCAGTATTCAATGCACGGGCGGATGGTAGATTTGTAAATGTGCAGGATAGATTTAGACGGAAAAAACTTCCGGGCCCTACACAGAGAACCGACTTTCATAGCAGCGGATTTAGCAATGGATTCGATATAGTCATTCCATTTGAGGTCCGCTGAAAGTGTGAGACCAAGGAGGCGTAGTGTTTTACTCTCTGGGAGGCAAGCCTGGTCCATGCTAATGGGAGGTAGGTGAGATTGTCGATGATGGTTAATTGACAGTAGCTTCGTTTTATGTCTCTTCATGATGTGGGTGATTAGGGACTCTCAAATCTGTATCTTTTGCAAACTCAATGCATCTAAGACAAAGCTGCTGTCTGTCAATCATCACAGGCAACTCTTCCTGCCTCCCATAAGCATGAACTAAGTGTGTGTGTCTCTGAGAGCAATACACTGCGCCTTCTCAGCCTTACTCTATCTTCTGATCTCAAGTGGAACCATTACATTTCGTCAATAGCTAAATCCACTGCTAGGAAGGTTGGATCACTATATCATGTCAGGATGATTTTTCTGCTTGAATCCATTTTGCACATATCAACCAAATTCAGATGACAATTCTACTCTAGCAGTTTCTTTTCTCACACTTCTCGCCTGTGGAACTCTCTTCCATATTCTTACTTTCCTGACGGCTACAACCTCCAGGAATTTAAATGCAATGTCAATACCCATCTCTTAACCAGTTGACTATAGTTCTTTTTTCATCACCCTGTATATCTTTCCCTTTCTCTCTACCTTTGCAACTGTCATCACACCTGTATTCCCATTCTTCTCTTGCTTCCTTCTCTGACACCCCCTGTAGCTGGTTTGTCCCTCTCTTTACTCTCCTCCTATCTAATCTTTTTTCTCTTATGTAGCCCCCTGCACATCAGTGGCATCACTACCTTGATTGGAGTGAAACGATTAAAAAAAAACTGTTAGGTTTGTCTTTTTATTATTCTTTCTACTGACTATTTGGCCATAAGCTCCCTATCTCCTTCTTCTCACCTTACTTTCAGTATGTCCTGTGAGTGTCAAATTCTCCAATTCTTCTTTCCTCATGTGTTGGAAGTTTCAATTGTTTGTTTCTAATTCTAAGTATAAAAATTATTTTTATTTCTAATTTTCTTTAAAACTTCCTCATTACTCATTTAGTGTGTTGGCTAATTCTATAATTAATGTCAAAAGTGGTGAAAAGCTACATACACAAAATAACACATACTGATTGATCTATAATTCAAGCCATTTATTACACAAAAAAAACAAAAAGAAATATCCTTGTATTATTTCAAACTCTCATCTTGGTTGGTATAGATGATATAACAGACACGTTTCGACTAGGTATCCTCTAGTCATCAAGTGTCCACTGATTGACTGATATGGCTATCTGTTGATTATTACTAAATCAGTGATTTTTGGTTTCTGCTGAATTATGGCATTGCTACCAGATTGAACTTATGACCACTAGATGAAAGTATAATGTGTATAACCAATGCCTATATCTTGCCAACTTCTAGAAGGACATTAGTGGTGGGTTTTTAGAGCCTTTTATATTCAGTATCAGATGTTTTCCTTTTCATTTTTTTTGATATCTTGTTATCATGGACGGCTTGTATTATTTTTAATAATTTTGTATTTCATTTTTGAGATGAGTAATCATAAATATTCTTATTTCAAACTATTGTTCTCATCTTGATTGTCTCCATAATAACATCTATATCAAGAGATTTTTTTTCGTAGAAATAAATTGAATACACACTGAAACTTATTAATGAACGTAATCGAGAGTATCTTATCTGTGTATGAATGATCATTTGTGAAGATTCCACGCCCCTTTTTTCTTCAATGTGAAAAGATGATGGTACACACTTTGAAAGGAGGGAAAACAGAAAGTGAATTGGCCTTGTGCCAAACACGTCTAAAGTCTCCACAATTTAAATATCAGAAGATTGAAGGTTGGTTGTTGAAATGTGAAAGGATAAAATATTTTGTGTGTATAATAAAGGATATATTTATTTACAGAATGACAAAAGTATAAGAAGGAAAATATAAGTGAAATTTTGTTAACTGAACTATAATATATTTGTGAGAAGAAAAAAATGTTCATTGAGAAATTGGATGCAGTTTTGTAGTTAAAATTGTTCATAGAGAAATGTAGGTATTAAAAAGGTCCGCAAAAGTTTAAAGTTCATGGTTGTGTAGTCGTGGAACATAGTCTTTGTTCCTTCCTCTTTTTAATAGGTCACAATTCTACTCTAGCAGTTTCTTCACAGGTTGAGAGAAAGAGAAGGCAAAACAAATAAAAAAGTAGTACTTAACCTGTCCATTTTGTTATGTTGTCCTCTTTAGTGACTTGGTGTGAAAATGAAGAAAAGGACTTTGGAAGAAGGGGTTGAATAAAACTGTGGCATGCCCTGTGGAGTGAAAAAGAAGAAAAGAAAATTGGCAGTGAGAGCAAGTCAGCTTGAAGTTTCTTCTTTACAGGTTTAAATAGTGAAACTTCTCATGATGCTGGCTCCAGTGACCTTTTCATATCTAGGTGTGAAAATATGTTATCTATGAATTTGCTGTTTTTAATCCAATCAGGATTCAGAATTAGCTTTTCACACTGACTTGTGAATATTAATAAGTACTGAAATACAAAGGTATAATGAAAACTTTTTCAAATGAAACCTGTCAGCAAAACCTGAGAAAATGACCATTATTAAATTGTTTTAATTTTTATTTGGGCATCTTGGCCAGGCTGAAAACTTTTCAGTATACTCACAAATAAGAAAACAATAACTTTCTATTTGCTCAACATGAACAATGAGTTTTGTTTTGTTTTTTTTAACCTCAGGTCTTTTAAAAGGGTTTGTTTTTAGCCTGAATTCCACTGATAGATCTTTGATCAGTTAATAATTCTTTTTCTTCTTTCTCAGGGAATTTTAACTGAAAAAAACTCACTGTCTAATTGTAAAACAAACAAGGCAGAAAGTTGATAAAAAATCTTTTGTTTGCTTCTTTGCTTAAGGAATTAAGTAAAAAAAAAAAAAATTAAAAAAAGTTTTTTTCTTTTCTCAAATCTACAAAACAAAAATACTGAAAACAAGTTTGGAAGCTAACAGAAAGCAAATACAGAAGCATTAATAAAACAACCAATCGTTCCTTGTTTCATCTAGAGACACATTTTAAAACATAAGTCAGTAGAAACCAGTTTTGTTTTTATTCAACTCTAACTGAAAGAACTTATATCAGTATATTTTTTTACACCATTCCACCCACTCAGTTTTATTGATGCTTGAAGAATTTTATCCTAAAAATTCTCAAGATTTATTCTTCAAAGTCGGATAATTTTAAAACACAGTACAAAAATATTTGCACAAATAAACAATAGAAGTATATCATCCGATTCACACACCTCCCCTGTCCTTTGTACGGAAATAGGGATATTTTCTTTTTCTATAATCATATCACTCTATTGTAGACTGGACAACGCAGTTACCATTTGTTGGAGCTCGAATGTCGTGGTAGTAATTTTAAAAGTGGAGGCACTATTATAAAGTCGACTGGTTGTCCAATCCACTGCATTTATAATAAAAATAACTCAAAGAACAATATAACAAGAATAAGAACAATGTATTAAACATAGTTACAGGATTAATTTGTGCATGCAAGATATATTGGAGAAAGTTCTTTCTTGGATGTTGAAGAAAATGTTTCAATGTTCATACTAGAAAAGTTCCTGAAATAAGGAAATATTATGTTTGTACTGATCAGTAGTTGAAAATAACTATACATGTCGTGAATTATGTTTTAAGAGAAACATTTTTGGTGTAGCTAATTACTGAACGCAATTAGTGCAGTATGTGAGTTGGAAAGGAACTAGCAGCATTCGGACTGTTAGCTCCGTAAAGCAGGATCCAACTGGTCTAAGCACGTGTGAACATCAGCTTATATATTTCTGAATAAAGCGCGGGAAAAAAGAGGTTTCACGTGTGGTACTAATGTAAGAGTATGTACGTGCATGTGTGTGTACGTGTGTACATGGTGATACGTAAGTATGTACATCCAAGTAGAAGTGATTCTACAACCCCAAGCAAAGCCTTTTACTGCCACTGTTTTGCAGGGGATTACATGGAAGGAAAGCTATGAGAAAGAGTGACAGGTTATAGGGGGTGTCAGGAAGTGGATAAGAGAAGGATGAGAATACTGATGAAAGTGGAGAGGATGGAGAAAGGAGCATGAGAGAGAGGATGCAAGTTAGCGAGACAGATGACTAATGACTTTACATTTAAATTCTTGGAGATTATAGCTGTCGGTGAAAACAAGTAAATGAAAGGGAATTCCACAGGTGGAAAGTGCGAGAAAAGAAGCTGCTGGAGTAGAATTTGTGTTTACAATATATTGGTTTTACAGTAAAAGGGTGGGACCTAGTTGCTAATCTTGTGGCTCGAGTAAATTTATATATAGGGGGCACCAGTGAGCTAAGTTCATTGGAGTAGAAGCTGTGAAAGTATTTGTAGAAGAGACACAGGGAAGCCACATTGCGCCAGTGAGAAAGTGACTGTATCCAAGCTGCCAAGTTGGGATCTATCACATTACAGATTCTTCGTTGGATCTTGTCAATTTTTTAGATTTATGCCTTGTATACTGTTTAGGATTGGGTTTCCATTTTCTTTGAAAGACTGTTTCAATTCTATACTTTTAATGTCTCTAAAATGCCTAAATGCTGAGATTATTATTTTTTTTTTTCAATAGTAGATAGGTCAACCTATCATTTGGTGCACACTTATCTGGTCTTTTGAACAGAGGTAGAAGTATATCCCTTGTTACCAATTTAAGATTGGCTTTCCATTTCAATAATAAATCTCTATTTAGTGTTAATCATTATTTTTCCCACATATATCCATAAACTGTTTCTTTCTCTGTAAACCTCTACCTCAAGAGGCTCTTATGCCTTGTACACGGTGAATGCTATTGTAAAAAAAAAAAAATTTTGCTGCTAAAAAAAACATACCTCTCCAGCTGCTTACATATTGTTTGAAAACAATGTGATATGTCTGTCCGTAGTGTTTGTGTTATAAAATACCTGGTGCTTAGTACTTTTTTCAAACTGATGTAGGCATATTGTAACATACAATACCACCTGTTTTATGGCATATTTAATTATATTATGTGTTGGAGTATTGTTTGGCTTTGTCTGTGCTGTAGAGGATCTAACTGAAATCAAATCGCGCCCCTCCTCGATGAAAAATTGCTGTCAGCATCTTTATAGTCATTCATTTTTAGTAAATGGTAACTTTCCTATTTCTTCCAAAATGAGCGAATCAAATGCAACAGCCACTTCTACTCTAACAGTTTTTGTTACGATGTTGGTCGTTGCTCCTTCGAAGTTATTTCTCGAGTGATGATCTCTAGTCTTTTCTATCTCCAGATACATCCATATATATGGGGGGTATGGCTATGCTAATTATCATTAACTAGCCAATTACACTACACCTTCCAGAACCTTTTAGGTCTAACTCTCTTTGTTGACCTACTACTTCTCCTACATCCCCTTCCCATTTCATTGGTTTAGAGAGGATTTCTCATTATAAGAAATCTCAATCTACTTCTTTAGGGTCAAAAATCTTACAGGTTACTTGGATAATGCTAATTTTAATTTAATGAAGGTTTTTTTTTTTTTTTGAATATCAGTCCACTGAAACTTCTTATTTTTCTTTCGTAATTCAGCAAAAGGTTCAATTCTTTCTGTCTATTTTGGCAAGAACTTGATATAAATGTTAGCTAATCCAAGAAATGACTTGGAGACAAAACATTTAAAGTTTTCTGAATTAAGCTTGAGTCCGGTGAAGTACTCTCCTCTGAGATTTGATATCCCAAGAACGTCAGCTTTTTGCACTTGAATAAACATTTATTGTCATTTAAAGTCATTCCTGCATTTCTGAGGATATTCATTACTAACTTTGTTTTGTTTTAACTTCTTCAGTACAGGCGGGTAACTCAAAATCATATTGGTTTAAAGAGAATTTCTCATTATAGGAGATCTCAGTCTACTTTTTTAGGGTAAAAAACCTTAAAAGGTTAATTGGATAATGCTAACTTCAGTTTAATGAAAATTTTTGGTGAATATCAGTCCACTGAAACTCCTTATTTTTCTTTTGTAATTCAGCAAAAGGCTCAATTCTTTCTGCATATTTTGGCAAGAACTTGCTATAAAAATTAGCTAATCCAAGAAATGAATAACTCTTATTACTTGGAGGCGAAACATTCAATATTTTTTTAATCAAGATTGAGTTTGGTGAAGTACCCTCCTCTGAGATTTGATATCCCAAAAACGTCAGCTTTTTGCACTTAAATATACATTTATCCTCATTTAGTCATTCCTGCATTTCTGCGTATATTCAATACTAACTTTGTTTTATGTTTTAACTTCTTCAGTACAAGTGGGTAACTCAATATCATCTTGGTAAATTATTATATTTTATAACTTTTCCTTTGAGTAAATTTTCCATTGCTCTCTGAAAAATCGAACTGGCTGTCTTAACTCCAAATGGCAGACGATTCCACCTTAACAAGCCTATAGGCAAGTTTATCATCGTAATTTCTTTGAATTCTTTGTCTATTTGGAATTGGTTGAACGCATTTTTTAAATTCAAAGGAATGCAATATTTTTCCTATATTTCGAATAGGATATGAATCTGAACAAATTCTGTGATTTTACGCCAACCCAAAAATCACCATTAGGTTTCAGCTGTATTGAAAGCCTACGACTTTGAAAATATGACAGTGTCACATTTTGCTTTAGCTTAATGCTTGCTCTATAATTTTTTATCTGTCCCATTTAACCACTTCTACTATTGACAGCATTCAGTAACTGTGCGCTATCAACATTCAATAAATCAGTACCGATTATGCCATGACTTTTTATACAATCTGATGGTGATTGTTTGAATTTTTTTTCGCTGTTTCAATTATCCCTTAAAAAGAACCTAACATTTTCATACATGTTCGATCAAATTGTCTTAATGTTATCCAACATTTCTTTAATTTTGTTCTTAATTTTTTCCAAAAAATTCTTGGAATGAGGATTACTTCACTTCCTGTGTCAACTTACATACTTAAATAATTGCTGTTCAATCTTCTTGAAAGTATTCTCGTTTTCCTCCTCATGACAAAAACATCCCTTCCATTTTCTTTTTTCTTCCATTGTGCCTCAACATTTTTTACCTTGCTACTTTGTCATTTACAGACAACTTTAAAATGATTCTTTTTCTTACAATTGTCACATATCTTTCCCCATGTGGGACATTTTTTTCTCTTTTTGTTTCATGTTTATAATCGCAATATTTGCATTTACATTCTATTTTCCTTTTAATAGCATTTACCTTCTTGATTTCTTTGTGTTTTGTACTCCACAATCAACTCACTCTGCTAGATAAATTCAACAGTTGCTTCCAAACTCATATTTTGTAAATACTAACCATTCCATGAATTGAAACTGGATTAATTTGTCCTCTATTGTCATTTCCTTTCATCCAAGTTCATTAAATTCACACGACTGACTAGTATCACTTAGTCTACTGAGATATTTTTTAATAGGTTCTCCAGTCTCTTATCTTAATGCCAAAAAGTTGGTCATTTCAACAATGACTAATCCTTTTTTTGGTTGGATAGATCTTAAAATTCTTTCCTTAATCTTTTTTAACGTCTAAGGTTTCAATATCCTCAGGGTAAGTCATGAACAAGACTTGTTTAATGGCTCTACATCCTACGGTGGCCAAAAATAAATCCCTAATTTGTTTTTGGTTTTGGTTGTCCTTCAATTTGTTTATCCTGGCCATTGCCTCAAAAACATTTGAGCCAAATTGTAACCTCTTCCAGGTTTTCCATGTCTAAAAGATTAGAGATCGTCACTTGAGATATAACTTCGAATGAACAACTATCAACATCATAACAAAATGGTGTTGCTGAACTTTTGTTCGGCAACACCATTTTGTTATGATGTTGATAGTTGTTCATTCGAAGTTATATCTCAAGTGACGATCTCTAATCTTTTCTATCTCCAAATATATATATATATGGCTATGCTAATTATTTTTAGCTAGCCAATCCCACTACAGTTTATTTTCTTATACTCCCTTCTGCATAACTTTCTTTCTGAAATTAGGCAGTTACAGGTCTCCATAGCTTCTTTTCTGTTGTAAATTTCTATAAAATATTCATGACTGAATTTTCTTGGGAAATTAATGGAGCAGTTTGCTGTTGCCTGCTCTACAATCTTGAATTCAGAGTTTCTGCTCTCCTAGACTGGTTGCCAAACAAGGTTAGAGAGCTTAGTTTATTCTCCTAATGAAAGGAGAAATAGAACCATGTCTTTTCCAAGGTCATTAATACGTGTTGAATGCAAATGACTCAACCCAAATTTGAACTTCATCTGCCAATTTCATTCTTTTTTACTGTTAACAATTAATATTTTTATATCTATTAATGAACTGGATGCCATATAGTGGTTTGATAGTTACATATTTCCCGAGTAGTGAGTCTGATCCTCACTGGGTGTCCCGTAACTAAGCGAGACTATGAGTACATCCTTATTAATTCTAGCATATAAATATGGGTGATATTAATAAAGAAGTGACAGCAAGGATTCAACTGCAGTAAAATTGAAGCCTTAGTGAGTGCCATTAAACATGATAAATAGCAGCAGCAGGCAGGTTATATTTAAGGCCCCAAATTCTCCACTCAGGATTGTCCCAGAGAACAATAGCTAAGTGGATTAAAGCATTATCTCATGGAGTTGGTGACATGGTAATTGTTAGTTCAATTCTTGGGCTGGTCAGTATATACTTGGACTCAGGAGAAACTAAATAAGAACTAGATGAAAATATCCCTAGACATGGACAGCAAAACTAGATCAATTAATCACTGTTGATTAAATTAAGGTTTTAGTTCAAAATCTCATGATGGTTACATAAATTGATAATTTAAAGCTGGAGAGAACAACAGATAAAACATGATAGCAATGGATCATACTTCAATAATAGTTATTATTATCTATTCACATGCAGACTGTTGTCCTCATCTTTGTTGTTGTCACAAAATTTTGACTGTTGTGCACACCAACCTTCATCAGATGTATGTTCATCCAGGCAGCCTACAGGTAATTTTGAAGTGAACACTTTATTTAATATACAGGGGAAACTGTTCTTATTTAACTGTCCATCTTCAGGAATATCTCATCTAGTTTTTATATTTAGTACTGCTCAGTTATTGCTGATTTCCACTGAGTCCAAGTACACGTTGCCCTGCTCAGGGACTGAACTCACAACATCAAAGTTGGGAGCAATAGTTGGAATATCAGTCAGTCAGTTAAGTGCTGTACAGGATATACACTTGGGTAATCATGTCTCGAAAGAGATATGACTGACTGGGTAGAAGATTTTCCCGTAGGCAGTTTCTGTTGCTTTCTGTGGTAGACTGGTTGCTAACCAAGGCTGTAGAACCCAATCTGTTTTGTTATTTAACCTATAGCTGGAAGGAAAAGAGACGGATTAATACCTTTCCGAAGCGTATTTACATGTAAGTGAATGCAATGAATTTAACTGGAGTTCAGATAGAAATAGTGTAAATAATAACTCCTCATATTAGAATTCCAAGTGTAAACTCTTTTGAAATTGTTTTCATCTTAACAAGTTCTGCATTATAATATATTGCTTTTGCACACAGATTTGTCATTAACTTTAAATGTTTTCAGCTTTGCCATTGTACAAAAAAACTATGAAATATCTCCCTGCCTTCTCTCCCACTCCCATATGTCGTGTCAAATTGCATTGCATTTTTTATGATATGCCAATGATACAGTTGGTATCTCAGTGTTTTCAGCACAATGACCATTTAGCTGATTAGATGGTAGAATACTTAAAGCTTTAATCAGTTATGAAAAAAAAAATGTTACATTTTAATATGTTGTGGACTTATTTTCGCAGTGGAGGCTAGTATTTGTACTAAAGTCAGTCCTAATAGATTCAACATAAAAAATGTTAGAAACTTAATATAATATGTATTATGCAGTGTAATCTTGCCAGGTTGCGGACTACTTTCGTATTCAACTGTCGACTACTATTGTCCAACATCGTTCCTCTTACTATTCCTACTTAAATTAGGTGGGAGAGTCTATTAAGTATAGAATAGGTGTGTTTCACCATGACATAATCATTATCAACCAACTTGGCAGCTCGTATACAGTCATTTTATAACCGGCGCAATGTGGCTTTCCTGTGTCTCTGCTACAAATACTTTCATGGCTTCTGCTCAAATTTACTTAGCTCACTGGTATCCCCCATATATGAATTTGCTCAAGTCACAAGGTTAGCAACTCGGTCCCACCCTTTTACTGTAAAACCAATAAATTGTAAATACAAATTCTACTCTAGCAGCTTCTTCTCTCACACTTCCTGTTTGTGGAATTTCCTTCCGTTTACTTGCTTTCCTGACAGCTAAAATCTCCAAGAATTTAAATGTAAAGTCAGTAGTCATCTTCTATCTCACTAACTTGCATCCTCTCTCTCTCTCTCATATACTCCTTTCTTTGTCCATTCTACTCTCATCAATATTCTCATCCTTCTCCTACCCTCTTCCTGACACCTCCTATAATCAGTCACTCTTTCTCATAACTTACCTCCTATGTAACCCCCTGCTCAACAGTGGCAGTAAAATGCCTTGCTCAGGGTGACACAATTATTAAACAAAAGAATATTGAATTTCATTCATCAAAGTTTTTGGCTTTTTTTTTTTTTTTTTTTTTTTTTTTTGTAACACCCAAATTATTCTGTGATGATTACACAAGTAGTGCATGATACAAAAACAGTAAAAGACTTGGTTTCAATCTCTGGAAATTAGGGTTAATGCTGTTAAAAACAACCCCCTTCTGCAAATTCATAAACAAATCTTTCAGATGCATACTGGGATTGCTTCCTAACTAATAAAAAAAATAGACCAGTTCACAGTCTCATCTGCTCTATTTGTATTGTTTCTTATCTTGAAGTTAGAACACTATAATCACTTGACTGTATCCCTTTTGCACATGAAGACAATTCTTGCCTTAACTTTCGGCCTTTTTACTCTTGCTTTGTCTAATTTTGACTTCCATATACAGTGTTTGCTTAGTATTATTTTTGCTTGTTGTTTTTCTTTCTTTTCTTATTGTTTATTAAGAAAATTCTCAATTACACTTAATCATGGCCAATTACTTCACGAAGATAAACCACTATCAAGATTTAAACTCACATCGCTTATATTTACTAGCCTCTCTCTCTTTCTCTGTGTAACAGCACCTTACCAATTAGGCTACCAAGACCAAACATTCAGAGTCACTGAAATTTACTCATATTTCTTTTTATGTGCTATTCTCTGAATCTGGTTATGTGTATTGTGGTGCAGTGGATATTGGCTTGAAATGAGAAATCAGAGAGCCGATTTCGAATTCCAGTTGCATTCACTTATGTGCAAACTAGCAGTATAGTCTGGCATTACCTTGGGTGTAATGAAAGCTTTAAAACTAATTCATGGTCCTGGAGCTCAGTCACTTTGGATGTTGGCACGAAAGACTAAGAAGCAATAGTTGTTTCCAGTTAAAGTGAAACCATAGACTGAAAGAAAAATGAAAGGAATGTAAGTCAAATTTTGATTTCTTGGTATCGATACCAAATACGTTTTTTTCGTCATAAACTGAATTTTGAAGGCTAAATAAGTCCTCTGAGTAAATGGTATCATGACTAAAAATGAGAACTACAATTATACCTACTTAGAGCCAAACTCGAAGCAAAAACTAAAATAAAAAGGCTGAAAAAAATACAGACATACAGGCAGATAAACATACACACAAACATGTTGCCTTTTATATATATAATCGATTTTCTGCAATATTGTAAGAACTGCAACCCTGAAACTTCTGAATATCGTTTCTTCTGTCTTTGTCTATGAGTGAATCAAATTTGCTTAAAATTGGACCAGTCATAACCCGATTTTTTTCGATTTTCAATATTTATCGGGGTTACCTCGACACAAACCCTAGCTAAGAACACTCGCAGATGCTTCTAATACAACTATAACTTTTCAAGAAAATCGGTTCAGCCATTTTGGAGTTTATAGGTAACACACACACACACACACACACACACACACACACACACAGAGATAAAGTTCCATTTAAAATAAGTTTAGATCTTCACATGTGCATATGGTTTACATTATTACTGCCTTTGAATTTAAAAAGTTTTCATAACGTTTATTTATTTTCTTTGAAAATGTTGTAACACTTTTCCTGCTACAAGGCAATATTTGATTTGTAAACTGTAATATAGTCCCTGTCGATGAACGATGACGTTTGTAAGTACTAGGACAACCTTTGGACAATTGTTATACAAATATAATTCGGTAATAAAAAGTCTAATCAGAAAATATGAAGAAATTCAAAAGAAAATATATAAGACTGTTGTCTCTATCGTTTAACACAACTTGTTTAAAAGAAAAGATGCTGCCAAAATATACATACTATATATATATATATATATATATATATATATATATATATATATATATATGTCATTTTCTATAAATGTTTGTTTTTGAGATCAAGTACATAAAATGGCTAAACATTTATTTAAGTATGATTTAGCTCCAAACACTGAAGTGAAATGTGTTGCTCTTGAAATAAGTGTTTAACTTTGTCCTTCATCTGCTTCCTGATTTTGACAAAAGATTGTCTCTTTGGAAAGAATAACAGTGAGGACAATATCAATAAAAGTACATCAGTAGTTTACCTTCTTTGCTTAAACCTGGGGCAATTCCAGACTATTTTTTTATTTTTTTTTCTGGACTGAAAAAAATAATTACCAAATTTTCACTTTATTTTTTATGTTTTCTTTATTTGACGACTTTTATCAGAAGTCGGTTTTCATTTATTTTTCATTTTATATGGCTTTTCCAAGAATTTTATTTTCCAAATGTTTCTTGTTTTGTAAATTATCTTTAGTTATTCAATTCCTGTTATATTTTATACCATTTTTTTCCTGTTTTCTTTCTTTTTTTTTTTTTTTTTTTTTTTTAAAGATAACTTAGGCCATGCTCCTCAGGTCAACAATTTTCTTCTCCATTTTACAGTATGTATCTATCTCTCTTTTTCACAAATCTCTCTCTCTCTCTCTCTGGTATACATTTCCTCTCTCAATCTTTCTTTCTAGAGCTTAAATTTATACTGAGAGTCTCTCTCTCTCTCTCTCTCTCTCTCTCGCTCGCTTTAGAGCACAACTTTACTCATTATTTCTTTTTCTAGCCCTCAAATTTCTTTCTTTGATTTTATTCCTCAGTTTCACTCTCTCACTCACACTTTATTTTCATAGACATCAATTTTGTCTCTCATGGAAGCTTTCTATTTTATCTTTCTCTCTCTCCCTAGCCATCATTTTCTCTCTCTCCCTAACCATCATTAATTTTCTCTGTCTCTCTCGCACTAGCCATCATTACTTTTCTCTGTCTCTCTCGCCCTAGCCATCATTACTTTTCTCTGTCTCTCTCGCCCTAGCCATCATTATTTTCTCTGTCTCTCTCGCCCTAGCCATCATTATTTTCTCTGTCTCTCCTGCCCTAGCCATCATTATTTTCTCTGTCTCTCCTGCCCTAGCCATCATTATTTTCTCTGTCTCTCCTGCCCTAGCCATCATTATTTTCTCTGTCTCTCTCGCCCTAGCCATCATTATTTTCTCTGTCTCTCCTGCCCTAGCCATCATTATTTTCTCTGTCTCTCCTGCCCTAGCCATCATTATTTTCTCTGTCTCTCCTGCCCTAGCCATCATTATTTTCTCTGTCTCTCCTGCCCTAGCCATCATTATTTTCTCTGTCTCTCCTGCCCTAGCCATCATTATTTTCTCTGTCTCTCCTGCCCTAGCCATCATTATTTTCTCTGTCTCTCCTGCCCTAGCCATCATTATTTTCTCTGTCTCTCCTGCCCTAGCCATCATTATTTTCTCTGTCTCTCCTGCCCTAGCCATCATTATTTTCTCTGTCTCTCCTGCCCTAGCCATCATTATTTTCTCTGTCTCTCCTGCCCTAGCCATCATTATTTTCTCTGTCTCTCCTGCCCTAGCCATCATTATTTTCTCTGTCTCTCCTGCCCTAGCCATCATTATTTTCTCTGTCTCTCCTGCCCTAGCCATCATTATTTTCTCTGTCTCTCCTGCCCTAGCCATCATTATTTTCTCTGTCTCTCCTGCCCTAGCCATCATTATTTTCTCTGTCTCTCCTGCCCTAGCCATCATTATTTTCTCTGTCTCTCCTGCCCTAGCCATCATTATTTTCTCTGTCTCTCCTGCCCTAGCCATCATTATTTTCTCTGTCTCTCCTGCCCTAACCATCATTACTTTTCTCTGTCTCTCCCCAACCATCATTACTTTTCTCTGTCTCTCCCTAACCATCATTACTTTTCTCTCTCTCTCCCTAACCATCATTACTTTTCTCTCTCTCTCTCTGTCTCTCTCCCTAACCATCATTTTCTCTCTCTCTCTCTCTCTCTCTCTAGCCCTCAGTTTTTTCTCATTTTGACTGGCTCCAAAGGAGAGTCTGTAATGTGATAGGTACTGACTTGGCGGCTCGACTGCAGCCACTTCCCCAACGACGAAATGTGGCCTCCCTTTGTCTGTTCTATAAATACTTTCATGGCTTCTGCTTGGACGAACTTAAGTCACTGGTGCCTCCTCAACAGGTGTTTACTCATGCAACCAGATTGGCAACTGGGTCCCATCTATTCACAGTTAGGTTAGCCAAATGCAGACGACAATTCTACT
Source organism: Ascarosepion bandense (assembly GCA_037127315.1). Lineage (NCBI taxonomy): Eukaryota > Metazoa > Mollusca > Cephalopoda > Sepiida > Sepiidae > Ascarosepion > Ascarosepion bandense. The sequence goes on from JBBBDQ010000729.1 coordinate 1,654,476, forward strand.
CCTGCAGCTTCTTCTCTTACACTTCCCACTTGTGGAACTCGCTCACATATTCTTGTTTTCCTGATGGCTACAACCTCCAGAAATTTACATGCAATGTCAATACTCATCTATTAACCACTGGATTCTAGCTCTCTCCCCACCCTGTATATCCCTCCACCTATGTAACTGTCATCACACCTGCATTCTCATCTTTCTATTGCTCTTTTCTAACTGGTCTGTACTCCTCATTCTCTCCTAATTAATCTTTTTACAGTTATGTAGCCCCGTGCACATCAGTGGCATTTCCATCTTGCTTGGGGTGAAATGATTATAAAAACCTGTAATTCTCTCTTGCGCTCTCTAACCACCAATTTTCCCAATTTCTCTAGTCCTTAAATTTCTCACTTGTCCTTGTAATCAAAGTTCTCGCTAAATGTTTCTTTCCTTCTTCCCCCCCCCCTCTCTCTCTCTCTCAATGTTTCCCTCTTCTCTCTCTCTCAATGTTTCCCACTTCTCTCTCTCTCAATGTTTCCCTCTTCTTCTCTCTCTCTCAATGTTTCCCTCTTCCTCTCTCAATGTTTCTTTCTTCCTCTCTCAATGTTTCTTTCTTCCTCTCTCAATGTTTCTCTCTTTCTCAATGTTTCTCTCTTTCTCTCTCTCTCAATGTTTCTCTCTCTCTCAATGTTTCTCTCTTTCTCTCTCTCTCAATGTTTCTCACTTTCTCTCTCTCTCAATGTTTCTCACTTTCTCTCTCTCTCTCTCTCTCTCTCTCTCAATTTTTCCCTCTTTTTCTCTCTCTGTAGCCATCAAATTTTACTCTCTCTCCCTCTGGTGTGAAATGTTATTTCATTCTGTACCTTCAGTTTTTCCCTCTCTCACTCGAAGCCCACCTGAAACCTTTAGGTTTTTTCATCTTTCTCTGAATTTACAAATTCAGAACACCTGCTGAAAAAAAAAATAAAATAAAATGACATTTTTTTTTTTTATCCTAATCCATTTTTATTTGATGCTTGAGCTAAACATTTCAAGAAAAACGTTTTCATAGAATTAAAAAAATATATGATGGCAGATATTTTCTAAATAAATGCATAAATTCTAGAATTAGGTGTTAAAGATATTTTTAAAAATAATTTGCTATTTGCCAATCAGTTTGTTAGATAAGTAGATAACATTTTCTCATTCACTGCACAATAAATATGGCTTTGTATCATCATTGATTGTATTCACTTATGCACAACTACTCTTGTGAAAGGTATTGATCCATCTCTTCTTCCTCTAGCTATGGGTTAAATAGCAGGACAGGTTGGGTTCTATAGATTTTGTTGGCAACCAGTCTACCGTAGAAAGAAATGGCAACCTGCTACAGGAAAATCTGCTGCTCAGTCAGTAATGTCTCTTTGAAGACATGATCGCCCAAGCATGTATCACATATGGCACTTAACTGACTGATCTTAATAAAAGAACTGAATAGCAGAACAGATTGAGTTTTATTATTTTGGTTGGAATCTGGTCTACCACAGAAAGACATGGCAACCTACTGCAGGAAAATCTTCTGCCTAGTCAGTTATGGATTGAAAGAGACATGATCGCCCAAGCGTGTTTCAGTAATTAGAACTCCAAGATGTTAGTTACCAAAATTCAAAAAGTCATGAATAACATAGAACTTTCAAAGAAATTTCATAATCTTTGATCTGCCATTTCCTTTCAGAACATGGGGTGATTTAACCTCTCCACAATTTCCTGCCCTTTTTACTCTTAGAAAGGTTTTCCCTTTTGCTATCCCTCTTCATCCCTGTTCTGCCAAGCAATTAAATAAACTCATTACATTGCTTATTTGTTGAGTACATCTGTCTTTCTTGTTGTCAAAATATCCTGTGAGTGTCAAATTCTCCAATCCTACTTTTCTCATTATGTATCCTAGAAATGGTAATTTTTTTCTTTCTGGTTCTCAGTATAAATCTAAAATATCAGTTTCATCTTTGAGTTTATCCAGCCTCCAGTGCCATAAGGCAGACACAACAGTTCCATATTCTTTTCATTATTTCTAATGAAATTTTCTCGTTCTTAATATTTCGCTTAGCTTTTGGAAGGTATATTTCACTATGCAAATGGGAATTTCGGTGTCACATTTTTTTGTCTTGTTCAAGCACTTTCTAGATATTAAAATTGTTTTACTTACTTGATTTTGGCATTTCCAGTTGGTGGCTCTCTTAATGAAACACTAACAGTATTTTTAATTGGTTGTATTCTTGTGTTTGATATAGCTATGTTAACGGGATGAATCATGCAAATGGTGTACATAAGAAACTCCTTTAAGCAAATAAACTTATAATCTTGGTAGGGGTGTTCCAATTATAATACTGGACCTACAGATGGTGACTGGTGTCAGTTTGGTTCTGAAATTTCAGTAACTTCCCATGAGGTTGACAAATCTAACCTCACTGTCGAGCTGGAGAAGGACCTCCAATCTGTGGTGGACTGGGTTAAGAAATGGCTCGTAAATTTTAATGCTTCCAAAACAAAGCTGCTATCTATTAACCATCATAGACAATCACTCATACCCTCCATTAGCATGGATCAGGCTAGCCTCCCTGAAAGCAAAACACTTTGCCTCCTTGGCCTAACACTCTCAGCGGACCTCAAGTGGAATGACTGTATTGAATCCATAGCTAAATCCGCTGCTAAAAAGGTCAGTTCACTGTACAGGGCCAGAAAGTTTTCCTGTCTGCATCCATCCTGCACATATATAAATTTACCATCCACCCGTGTATTGAATACTGCTACCACAACTGGCCCTGCTATTCACCTCAGAGTTCTTGACAAAATCCAACGGAGTATCTGTAATGTGATCAATACCAACTTGTCAGCTTGGCTGCAGTTGCGCTCTCACCAGCATGATGTGGCTTCCCTGTGCCTCTTCTACGAATACTTTTACGGCTTCTGCTCCAATGAACTTAGCTCACTGGTGCCCCCTATGTATGAATTTACATGAGCTACTAGATTAGCAACTAGGTCCCAACCTTTTACAGTGAAACCAATAAAATGTAACAGCAATTTCTACTCTAACAGCTTCTTTCTTTGCACTTTCTGCCTGTGGAATTCCCTTCCATATACTTGCTTCCTCGACAGCTACAATCTTCCAGGAATTTAAATGTAATGTCAATAGACATCTCCTATCTCACTAACTTGTATCCATTCTCTCAAGCTCTTTTCTCCATCCACTCCACCCCCATTACACCGGTATTCTCATTCATCTATTACCCTCTTCCTGACATCCTCTATAACTAACCCCTCTTTCTCATCACTTTCCCCTATGTAACCTCCTGCACAACAGTGGCAGTAAAACTGTCTTGCTTGGGTTGAAATGATAATAAAAGAAAAAAATTTGACTAAAATTGTGGTATAAAATAAAGTTTTATGTACAGGGGTTGACAAAATAATTAAAACAGCTTGAAATTTCAAGCAAATTTATTTCAACATTGGGTAGGACCGCCTTTGGAAGTAATTACAGCTCGAATTCTGCATGGGATCAACTCGAACAAAGTTTGTGTTGTTTCCAGAGGAATTTTCATCCATTCTTCAGCTAAAACAGTCTCCAATTCTTTCAATGATGATGGTAGAGGATATCGACATCTCACTTGTTTTTTTAAAAGGAACCATAAATGTTCAATGATGTTGAGATGTGGGAACTTTGGTTTGCCAGATAAGTTGTTCTACTAGATTGTTCCTCGTGCCATTCAGCTACAACTTCAGCAGTATAAATGTGGGCATTATCATTCGGAAATAAGACATTCCCCTCTGGAAACATTTCCTGAAACATAGATCAAAGTGGATCACTTAAAATTCTTAAATAGTCTTGACGGTTGATTCGAATAAACTTATTTAAATAATATCTGTAAAAAAAAAACAACTTTAGAAAAACAAATGAATTACTACAAATTAAATCTAAATATAAAATAGACAAGTTTCTGACAGTTTAATTCAATTTTCCAAATTCTGCTATTATGGTACGAAGTGTTTGCATTATTTTGTCAACTCTTGTATTTTGGCCAATTCATGTACAAATTTCTTTGTACTCATTTGTCAGAATTTTCCTCAGTTTCTTGGATCAGAGGAATCACTTCAAATGTACCTGACATGATGCCAGAATTTGGATGGGGTCTTTTTTCATCTTTTCACAAACATTCAAAGAATACTTTCATATCTGTAATTTTCTTTGTGTTTTGTAAGAGCCAGAAAAAATGTACTTGTATTTCAATTAGATTTCAGATGTTTCACCTCTTCTTTACCCCAGTTTCGCCAACACCCTTTGAAAAGGAAAACATGCTATTTTCATTTGATTGCTTAAATTGAATTTATTTACTCTGAATAAAATTGAGAAGTTAAAAACATGGAAAATATTAGAATTTTAATTCCCATGTCATAAGGGTAACCCTCATAAGATTTTGTATTTTGACACCGCCACTATTTGGATATTTGAAGGTTTCTTAATGTAGTTGCCGTTGTTAGCACATTTTAACCAACCCATTCTTAAACATGCTTAGAATATTGCTGCCACATCTGGTCTGGTGCTCCTGCTATATATTTTGAGATTCTTTATAAAATCTAAACAAGAATCTGCAACATAACTAGTCCTCACATGGAACCTCTGCTTCAGTCACTTTCCCACGACTGTAATGTCGCTTCCCTCTGCCTTTTCTATAAATACTTTCATGGTAATTGTTCTAATTAACTTTCCTCTATGGTAACTAGACTTTATGAATTTGAACACAATAATGGATCAGTGTAGCGGTGCAGTGGATATCAACTTGGAATGAGAAGTCGGAGAGCCAAGTGTGAATTCCAGTTGAATTTGTTGCATTCACTTATGCATAAATATCCTTGGGAAATGTGTTAATCCATCTCTTCTCCTGCCAGCTATGGGTTAAATAGCAGACCAAATAGGGTTCTATAGCCTTGTTTTGCAACCAGTCTACCATAATGGCAATCTACTGCAGAAAAATCTTCTGTTCATTCAGTCATATTTCTTTCAAGACATGATCACCCAAGCATATACCACATATGGCACTGTTGTCTTGTGGCTTGTACCATGTGACATTCAGTCACCCTGATGTATAAAAGACAATGTGCATTTAGCACGGTAGGGTTTGTCATTATCCTGGACTTCATGAAGTAACTACTGCAAGAGACTGTAATATTGTATATACCTCTTGGTTGTACCACTCTGGTAATAAAGTAGTTTATCTACATTTCACTGTGGATCTCTTCATTCCACAATACAACAGGCATTTAATTGACAGGCTGGATTGGCAGCAAGATCTTGTCATTTTACAGATGTAAACATTTTTTTGTTTTGTTTTTTTTTTTTTTGAGTGGAGGAATCATTTCACCCCAAGCAAGACAGGACCACCACTTTTTATGCTAACAGTTTCCTTTTTCAATAATCAAGATTTCATGAATTTAAGAGCAATACTTGATTGGCTCCATGGTCTCATCCTTTTACACTTGAAGTTGCTAGAAGTAACCAGAAGTTCTATGCTAGCCATTTATTTTCTTGCACTACTTCTCACTACCAGATTCTTGCTTTCCAGTCAAGTTTGATCTTCAAAACTTCAAATGCAATGTCAATCGTTATCTTCTGTCTTCTTAATTTTGGTTCTTTCATTGTTCTTGCTCCTTCATAATGTTTTCTTTTCCTCATAATCTTTCAGTAACTCTACCTGCGTCTTGATGGTTTTGTTGCTTTGTTTGGGGTAATAAAATAAATAAACCATCCATTACACCCAATGGTGTGTATGGCAGAATTTTTGCTGTTTCCGTAACAACTGTTTTTTATGGGGCAGAGTTGTTAGCCCAGTGCCCAACCCCCAAACCTGGAGGAAGGTGATTTCTAAGCATAGCTGAGATGTGTCACATGGCTGAAAGTAAGGGGCACCCAGTGAGGATCGAACTCACTATTCAATTGTAATGATTCAAGCAAGACAAGCTTGCTAACCATTACACCACCGCTAGGTGCCCTTTGTTTGTGGGTGAAATGATTAAAAAATGTGTAATCCATTAGAACAACACAAACTCCTTCTCAAGAAGATTAATTTCATGAACAGGGATCCGCCAAAGGTCAAAGTAGAATAAAGGGAACATTAAGAAGTATTTTTCTACAAAAAAATTCTGTCTCAATTTGATTTCTGTGATAAGCAAAGAACATCCAGAATCAGTTTGCCGAAGCAAAGCAATAAAAGTCACGAGGGTGCAGGTAGTGGTGGTGGTGGTGGGGGGGGGGGTTACTGAGAGTGAAAGTTGATACAGATGACCCAAAAGGAGCAGGATTCAAGGAGACAGATAGCGATTGACATCATATTTAAAATTTTGAAGATTGTAATTGACAGGAAAGTGATTAACAGGAGGAGTTTCACAACCGAGAAGTGCAAGAGAAGAAACTGTCATCATAGAACTTACGGTTACAACTAGAAATTTCATGTATAGTAGTAGCAATAGAGCAGTGAGAGGCTTGTCACATCCTTGCCTGTGAGAGAGGTTGGAGGGTGGAAAATAATTTCTCACCCAGAAGAAACCAGAGATTCTTATCTAATCATTTTCTAACGAAAAATTAGTGAAATGGTTTCTCATAACTTTCTCCATAGCTTTAAATTTGCCTTCACCTAAATTGTCTGCTTTTCAATATTAGTGATCCCAGCCTAGACGAGTTGGACAATAAAGAAACGGATCATCACCTTTTTCGTGTTAGTGTTTTCCTTCTTTTTTTTTTCTTTTTTTTTTAATCATTTCACCCCAAGCAAGATGGTACCACCACTGATGTGCAGGGGGCTACATAAGAGAATTAAATTTTTAGGCAGGATGAGAGTGAAGACAAAAACGAACCAGCTACAGGGAGTGAAAGAGAAAGGGCAAGAGAAGGATGTGAACACAGGAGTGAAGACTGTTACGGAGGTAGAGAGAAATGAAAAGAACAAGATACACGGATGTGATTTAGAAAGGATTGGAGTTAAGTGGATAAGAGATGGGAATTGACATTGCATTTAAATTTCTGGAGGTTGTAGCCATTAGGAAAGCAAGTATATGGAAGGGAGTTCCACAGGCAGGAAGTGCGAGAAAAGAAGCTGATGGAGTAGAATTGTCGCCTGCATTTGGTTGATCTAACTGTAAAAGGGTGGGACCTTTTTGCTAGTCTAGTTGCCCAAGTAAATTCTTGTGGAGGGTCACTAGTGACCCACTTTGTCAGAGCATTCTCTGCCCCCATCCATTCTACAGGGACACTGAATCAGAGAGCTAAGTTTGAATTCTGGTTGGATTCGTTACATTCACTCTCGCGGAAATACTTTTTTTAAATTAGGATTTGTAACGGGAAACATCTTTGTTAATTCCTTCCACCAAAAAAAAATTGTTAATGTACTAGTCACATGAAAAAAGAATTATTCTTATCATCCAAGACAAAATTTCATAAAGGAGTTGATAAATCTTAAAAACGAATCGTTTAATCAATCCTCTGAGCATGCTGATAATTGCTACAAGACTTGCATATCTACATTCTTTACAAGATAAAATTGACAAAAAAAAAAAAAAACTGTATTTATCACTTTCCATGCATATGTGAAACAATATAGAAGGTGTTGGGATATGAAACCACTTGTCTTAAAACTAGGCTCTAAAAACGTTAAATGTAGCCAAAGGCAAGGTGAAAATTTGATATGACAAACCATATTTGGAAGCGCACTACACAATTCTCTCTCTCTCTCTCTCTCATATATATATATACTAGCAGTATAGCCCGGCGTTGCTCAGGTGTAATGAAAGCTTTAAAACTAATCCATGGTCCTGGAGCTCAGACTCTTTGGACGTTGGCATGAATGACTAAAAAGCAATAGTTGTTTCCAGTTAACGCGAAACCGTAGACTGAAAGAAAAATGAATGGATGTAAGGCAAATTTTGATTTCCTGGTATCGATATCAAATAAGTTTTTTCGTCGTAAACTGAATTTTGAAGGCTAAATAAGTCCTCTGAGAAAATGGCATCATGGCTGAGACTAAGAACTACAATTATACCTACTTAAAGCCAAACTCGAAGCAAAAACTAAAATAAAAGGGTTGAAAGACATACAGGTAGATAAACATTAAACAGACACACACAAACATCTTGCCTTTTATTATTGATTTTCTGCACTTTTGTAAGAGCTGCAACCTTGAAACTTCTAAACATCGACACAAAACCCAGCTAAGAACACTCGCAGACGCTTATAGTATTACTGTAAATTTTCAAGAAAATCGCTTTAGCTGTTTCAGAGTCTATAAGTAACGGACGGACACACACACAGTTCTATTTATAAATAAGTTTAGGCATTATTACTGGAAAGTCGAGAAGCTAAAGACGACGGTAGATATCAGTTTGTTTATTATTTGTGCATTAAATTGGGTTTTCACAGTTGTTTTTTTTTTTTTTAAATTTAATCTTTATAGCTCCAATCAGGAGTTACAGTGAGAAAACTGACTGTGTACAGGGGTTATTAAAGAAATGAATAAAGACGAATGGGATTCAAAAGATAAACGTATTTCAACGTTGCTTTTTTCAATCAAAATACTTGTTAGTAAAAAAAAGAAGAAAAAAATCTCTATTTCTCCTTGGTATGATTTTGGAATCGTCCAATTACTTGACCTACCTGACGTTGTAAAAATAGACTAGTCCGGTAGGTATATAAATGAATAATTGCCGTCGTTACGTCTTTCTTTAATTCACGCGGATTACGCTTGGCACTGAACAAGATTTGGTGGCGAAAACTTTGTAATAACAGCGACCCTACAGATTCGATTGTAGGAAGAATGGTAGGTAAATTAATATTTAGGTGGAGTTGGAAAAGACTAAGAGGCACTGTTTCCGGAAATAATCAATTTTTCTCTTTTTTATATTAAATAAGGTAAGCACTCCAGATAAAAAATAGTATTTTTTTTATTTTATAAAAGTTACGGTGAAGAGTGGTTTTGTGAAATAATCCCGCCTACGGTAGCCAAAACGATTTTTTTTTATCCATAATAGTTTTTAAAAAAACTCAATTTCATTTAATTTTAAAGCACATAGTATGAGCATATTTATTTTGGCTTCCATGGCTTCAAGTTACAGTGAATTTTCATAGCAATCTGGAAACTCTATTTATATGATTTCATTTTTTAAAATGCGCTTAATACCTAATATGGGGAAAATTATTTAAGTACCTATCCGCCAATCCGACGAATTTGTTTCAATCTTGACAAATTGAGACAACACTACCACACTAAAAGTAAAAATGCTTAAAATATAAAAAGTTGAACTCCGTGGCTATTAACTTTTTCTTCCCAGACGTCCCTTTTCAGATCGGGAGCCGCCAGCTCACGCAAATGCAAAAATTGCACTCATAAAAATGGAGTTATTGCAAAAAAGGTAATGTCACGTGTTCAGCACCGGAAGTAAGATTTGGCGGGAAACGGTTATGCCACCGTCGTCGCGCCAAAGCACCGAAACTAGCAAGATTTTGCTTCATTCAAATAAGGTATTTGTTTCAAAATATTTAGCTAGGCAATGTATGCTCATTGGCCCTTTTTATTTCTGTTCCAACTTCCTTTAGTTTAATTCCTTCTCCCCCGTTAGGTCACCAGAAATGTCTGCTCTCTAGTGGATACGGGACACCTTTCGTTTTTCAAGTGTTGTATTTGTTGTTTATGTCTGAAAGTGTTTGTGTATGTGGCTGATTAAATGATTGGTTTTATCCATGCCTTGCATTAATTTTGTTTTATCCAGTTAACTAATATTTCTACCAAATATAAAGATAAGTTTGTTTCTTATGTTATTGCTAACACCATTTTGTTCTCTATTATTTACATATTTATAGCTGTTTTTTTTTTTGTTTTTTTTTAAATGTTATGTAGTAATTTTACACTTACCCGGATCGAATCCATGAGGCAGTCGTCGAACAAAGATCCGGGGAATTTAATTTCTCCTCGACACCACTTTCTGGTTTATCATATTTACATATGTTTGTGGGAGGGGAATAAAGCTAGACATTTTACTCTCCAGTGGAATTTTTTTTTTTTGTTTTTCTAGTCAATAAAACGGACGTGTTTATTTCGCTATCACTTAAGTTAACACATTAACTTTACAGGCCAGAAATATAAGCTGCTTGTAAGCAACGACTTCTACGGCAACCCTTCCCCTTCCCCAACCAGTCAGAAGAAATTCGACAGTTATTTTATTCCCCACCCCCATAGACATTGTGCATATGGGAACTAGTTAAGACTTAATAGAGATTTGAGGTATTATGGTGATTGTAATAATTAAGAATGTAGTATTTTGGTGTAAGTAACATTGTATGATTTGCTTCGGTCAGTGATTGTGGTTAGTGAATTTTAACATAAGACAAATTGATGACCAGCCTTTCACTTGCCCCTTTTGACTTTGTGCCTCATTTTTTTCTTATTTCAGAAATAAACGGAAGTTACTTACAAATATATATTAAAAAGATAAATGTATATATGAAACCGTGCTTAACGCAGTCAGTTTAGACATTTTTAAAATATGTTTCATTCGGGGGGTAAGCAAATGTGGTTCTTTACAGATTGTTGGTACGACTTAGAGAGGTCTACTCGTAAAAGACAAAATACAAAAATTTTGCATAGATTGTTTATGCCATGTCTCTTCAAGACGAAGGCGATCATGGTTCTCCACACCTTCCTATCTCTTATAGCTCCTAATAAATTATCTTTGTGCAGTTTTTCACAGGCCCCTATTCTAATATCTATTTGCTTAAGCTTATCAAGTATGTTATGCGCTGTTTTTCTCTGTCCCACTTTCCGTCAATCTGCCTAACACGTATCAGAATTTCCAAACCTTTCATCATTTCTGTAAAGTTCTGACTAATAAGAGGGATATAACCTCTGGTCTCACGGGGGTTACGGGCTCTGGGGATCCAGAAAGGAAAAAAGGGACGCAAAGCACGCTAACGGTTGTTCGCTTTCTCACTCTCATTAATCATCATCCATCCTGTTGATCCACAATGGTAGTAATCGATGTTTAGCAAGCATCGATTGCCTCCAACACCAGACATTACATTGGCGACGAAGACAGTCGTTTACACACACACACAAAACAAAAAGCGAACAACCGTCGTTAGCGTGTTTAGTCTCCCTTTTTCCTTCCGGATCCCCAGGGGCTGTGATTTTCTTTCTCTCCTTTTGTGTAGGTCTCGTCACTCCTCATCCCTTTTTTTTTTTTAGTGTTTGTCTCTTCCTTATCTCTTTTCGTGTTCTCCACTTCATTTTCTTCTCTCTCTCATTTCGTGTTTTCTTCCTCGTCTTATCTCTGTCTCTTTTCGTATACTCCTCTTCATCGTCCCTTCTCATCTCACACTCTCTCTCTCTTCGTGTTTTCCTTGTCTCCTCTTATCTCTCTCGCTTTCTCTCTCTCACTCTTCAGGTTTTTCTCGTCTCATCTCTTTCTCTCTCTCTCTCTTTTCAAGTTTTCATCGTCTACTCTCATCTCTCTCTCTTCAGTTTTTCTTCCTCATCTCTTTCTCTCCAAGTTTTCCACATCTCGTATCTCTCATTCCAAGTTCTCCTCGTCTCTTCGCATCTCTCTCTCTCTCTCTCGAGATTTTCCTCGTCTCGTCTCGTCTCTCTGTCTTCGTCTCGTCTCGCCTCTCTGTCTTCGTCTCGTCTCTCTGTCTTCGTCTCGTCTCGTCTCTCTGTCTTCGTCTCGTCTCGTTTTTTTTTCCTTCTCGCGTTCTTCTCTTCCTTGGTCTCGTCTCGCACTCCCATCTCCAGCCTCTCTCCATCTCGTGTGCTTAACTTTTATTTTAACTGCAGTTTTCGCAATCGAATCTTTTGAAATACTTTCATGGCTTCTGCTCAGACAAACTTAAGTCACTGATGCCTCCTCAACAGGTGTTTACTCGTGCAACCAGACTGGCAACTGGGTCCCACCCATTCACAGTCAGGTTAGCCAAATGCAGACGACAATTCTACTCCTGCAGCTTCTTCTCTCGCACTTCCCGCCTGTGGAACTCGCTCCCGTATTCTTGCTTTCCTGACGGCTACAACTAGCTCTCTCCCCACCCCCGTATAACCTTCCCTTTCTCTCCACCTATGTATCTGTCATCGCACCTGCTTTCTCAGCTTTCTATTGTTCCTTTCTAACTAGTTCGTACTCCTCACTCTTCTTATTAATCTTTTTACATTTATGTAGCCCCCTGCACATCAGTGGCGTTTCCGCCTTGCTCGGGGTGAAATGATTTAAAAAAAAAAAAACTCAGACTGACGCTGCAGTTTATTTTCCCGTAGCAAAATAAAGTGTTGGAGACATTCCATATTTTGTGAAAGAGAGGAAGCCCCTCTGCAGACTCGTTCTTTTGAGATTATGAGGCTTGAAGGAAAGATTTTTTACTAAATTCAAATTTAATAGTTCAAAATGTGGAAGACAAATAATAAAATGGTTGAATCTTTCATGTTTTAAGTTCTGCTGCCAGACTGTCTTCAGGCATTTTCAATTAATGGACTGCATCATAATATATTCATGTAATTTAATTGAGATTAACAAAGGTCAGTATCAAGGCGGACAGGGGAGCAATGTTGAATTCTAAATGCGGGGGCTGTGTTCTCTCTCCCTCCTCCCATTTGAATGGAATAAATAAATGTCATCATCAGTTGCAAATTTGTGGTTACACATTTTAAATAGTTATTGTCTCATGGTTGCATTAAAAAAACAGATCTAAATAGAAATACTAGCTAAGAGCAAATATCTAAATTATTAAATGTGTGCCAAAGTTCTCATTTCCGACATTTTAAAAAAAGTACAAACTAAACATAAGAACGCCGATGATTGTTGTTGCTGGTGTTTTTTGTTACCAAAGAAAAAAAAAACTTTTGCAGACGTATACAAGTCTCAGTATAATTGTTTTATATTATTTATTATTCAAACTGTTGCCCTCATCTTTATTGCCCTGTTTGACATTTCGGCCGTTGTACACTTCAGCCTTCTTCAGGTGCTGAAAATTTTGAGCCGAACACTTTATTTCAATCACTGGGATATATAATTCTCATTCCTAGCACCAGAAGGCAGCTGGAGCATATTACGAAAACGTCGTAAACATGGAAATAAAAATGAGGACAACAGTTTGAACAGTTATAATAATGTAAATACTATCTCATCTCCGAATTATAGACAAATTAATCTGTTATTATTCTTGGAATTGTTATGTAATCTAAGATGAATTTAGTTGGAATTGCTGAAAAAAGGGAATACAAAAAACACAAGACAGAGATAAAGAAACAAGTATTAATTATTAAGGCAATAACAGAGAAGAAAAGTCCTTGCAAAACTAGTTGTGTTTGCGGCTTTAGAAGTGCAGCTATGAAATGTTCTTTAACGTCCAAATAAATTAGACGGCTCTTAGAAATGTTCAAAGGAGCCTCAAATAAGGAGAGGACATTTCCTATCTGTTGTTCCTTGCTAGAACATTTGAAAAAAGAGGAAGATAGAAGGATTTTTGCATTGAGCCCGCCGAAATTGGGTGTCCACTGATTGATCAAGGAAAATCGTCTTAGCCATTCAAACAGGCCCATTTAGATTAGGGGTGGGTGAGAAGAGAAATTATGTAGAAGTAGTCGTAGTAACCCCCCCCCCCCCCTTTTTTTAAAAATAAATTTTCAGATTTATTTTAATTTTTTTTTTTCTTAAGTTTTTTGACGGGAATATGAAAGTTTTTTTTTTTTTTTTTTTTTTTTTTTTTTCCATAGATTGTCTTGTTACAAATGATGTTTCAACCTTTTCACTTTTTTTTTTTTTTTTTTTTTGCGAATTTCTGTAGGAGTTTCTGTGATTTCCTGTCTATGTCTGCTATCAACACTGTGTTATTTGCATATCTTACGTTAATATAAGTCCTTGTAATTTGGTTGGATTAAACCTGAGAAAAATGATATTTGCGTAAAAATTATCTGTGGTCTTCATTGCCGGAGCAGCTCAAATCCATGGGCTGTCTTTACGAAAGGTCAATGGAAAATGGAAGACGCTAGATTTCCCGCCAGTAGGTCGTTTTCTTTTGCTAAGGGAATCTTAAGATTTTTTGTGATCATTACAAGGCCATGGACGCTCATCAGTTAGCAAAATTTAAATTTCGTCATATAACTGCAGTCTTTCATATATCTGGTTTAACACTACGCATCACAGCTGACTTAGCTGTTTTGTGCCCATTGTTCCATTAGTAGAACAGAAGACGGTTATATATATATATATATATATATATATACAAGTATCCATTTTGATGGGTTATTGATAATATACACAAAAAATACTAAAATACAATATATGCGTAGATATTATGTAAAAAAAACAGAATTAATGCTTGTCTGCTATTAAAATGTCCTCAGATTTATTCTACTAATAGAACGATGTGCATGAAAAGATGAAGACAGTAATATTGCATAAAATCAGACATTGAAGAATACAGTTAAGACTAAATTTCAATTTCGCTAGCTTGTGATTGCCGATGACCTAATCAGTAAAAAGGTCATAGTGTAAAATGACTTGAGCAACAAATTTTTTTTTTCTGAATATTAAATTCGACTTGTTTTCAAGAAAAATATAGACAAACACAATTTTCATGCATTATAATAAAATTTCTCTCACACTTAATTTTTATTTTATTTTTTAAAAACTCCAGAAGACACTCATTGGTAACAAAGGTACTTCAATTAGGCATAAAATCCCTGTATTTTTTGCTTATGTAAAAATAATTAAGTACTGTATTAGGTTGGCAGTTAGATCTCATCATTTTCAGTTGCAACTGTTAGATGTAACTATAAGTTTAATGCTAAGTTTCTCACGATTTTATAGTCACATCATGTTGAAACATTGTCTCCTGTACACTCACCAAAGTTAAACAAGGTTGAGCCTGGTTGGTACCCATGGCCGTATCTGACTACCGGCAAACCGGGCATGGGTCCGGCTGATCCGAGCAAGGAAAAATGTCTTGGTCAGAAATCAAACTAAACAATTCACAAAGAAAAAAAAGAAAAACGAAGACAACATCTGAATGAACGCAGTAAAAATCTGTTTGTTTATTAATTAATTTTGGGAGAAAAGATTGGTTATACTCAGAAAGTCCGAACCCGATTTCCTGCTTTCATTCACGTTCTGTGCGTAATTTCCATTGGAATAGCCGAAAAAAATCCGCAAAAATCATTGTTTCTGGAAACGGATGACACAGATAACGTCATCACATTGTCAGCTAATAAATCCGGACAATTTTCTCTGGTGGTGTAAGGGATAACTCAAAATTTTTAAGCAGAGAGCAGACCTGCAATTCCTAATATGTCTGTTATTAACTTAAAAATACATTTGGAAAATGTATGGATACACATATTATCCCCCAGCTATGGATTAATTAGCAAGACTTGTATCCCTAAACCATTATTATAAATATTATGACCATATGTGTATTGTGGTGCAGTGGATATCAACTTGGAATGACAAATCGGGGAGCCGAGTTCATAGTCAAGCTAAATTCCTTGCATTCACTTACGCACAAATATCCTTGGGAAAAGCATTAATCTGTCTGTTCCCTCCAGTTATGGGTTAAATAATAGGACAGATTGGGTTCTATAGCCTTGGCTGGCAACCAGTCTACCACAGAAAGCAATGGTAACCTACTGCTAAACCATTATTATCAATATTATGACAATACATGTATTGTGATGCAGTGGATATCAACTCGGAACAACAAATTGGGGAGAAAATTGCCTTGGTTGGCAACTCGTCTGCAGCAAAAAAGTAATGGCAACCTACTGCGGGATAATCTTCTGCCCAGTCAGTCGTGTCTCTTTTGAGACATGATCACCCAAGCATGTTTCTTGTATGGCACTTAACTGACTGATTGGTTGTATTATTGTAATGATGTTCATTAAATTATTCAAGAGCAGTTCATGATTATCTAGAGGAAACATACCCTGAGGTCTAGATTGGCTAGCACATTCACCTGAGTTGACCCTAATGGATTTCATACTTTGGAGAGTACTCAATGCTAAAGTTTATAGCTGTAGAAGTCAAATAACTTATCTTTCAACATGGCTGTCTCCTTCTGTCTCCCTGCAGGAAGGTGTCTATTCAAAAGTGTGGATATTGTGCTCAATATTTATGGAGCTCAATATACACACTGAAATTGTCAGCCAATCAATACTTATAGAATGGACTTGCCTGTAACAGAATGGTATCTCCCAGGTTATTATTTAAACCACCTACCAATTTGCCCTGGTTTTTTTTGGTCAGTTACATTCAACATCTATTCTAGTTGATTACTGGCTGGTTGTTCTAGAAGACTTTTACAATAGCCAAAAACCGAAGAGTGTTAGTGATTTGAAAAATGAGATGAATTTCAAGAAATTAATACACAGAGAGACTTGTGCAAAAATGTTTTTTGAAGCATGTGGGGTAGACTTCAAAGCTGTGTAAATTGTGATGGACAACAGTTTGAGCACCTGCGTTGATAAAATTTTAGCATTTTTTATTATTGTGGACAAAATTATTTAATTATCAATGTAATAAGTGTACTAGTAAATATAATTGTATATGTAATCTCAAAATAAATTTTATTATTTACTGTACTGGACCACTCTGTGTGGTGTAGGGTCTTTTTTTTTTGTTTTTTGGTTTTTATTTTTGTAGAGAATGGATAGGACATGTGATGCTTGGAACAGTGAATCAGATCTCATTTAAAGCAGTCTATAGCCTACTTGTCTATGGTTGGTACAATTAGGACCACCCACACTCAGGTAAATTCAAGAGATATTTAAACTGGCTAGAGAGTATTTGAACCGATCTTACACTGATTGCTGGCAAATGTGCATGAAATAGTTCTATTAGTTTTTAAATGTCTTGGGCTGTGTTTCCAAATCCAATTCAATTTTAAATAAATGGTTGAAGCAGAGTAATGATTAGAATTTTGAGGGTAATATTGATGCATCAAGAAAACTTGGAGAGGTGTCAATGAGCTCAAGAAGGAGACATGTCTCCAGATAAATCTGGAGAGGCACAGTGAAGTGGACTTCCAAAATATCTAACCCATGTATCAAGCAAATAAACACTAAGTCGGATTGTGCATGCAAGTTTTCAAATAAATTAAAATAAACATCAAGTTGGTTGTATCCACTTTCACTCTCTGGCCTGTTCATCAAATATTGATTTTTGTCAGACATGTTTTTCAAGATTGCATTCAAACACTGTTTTAAAATTACCTGCTCAGCTGCGTTAGTACACACTTAGCTAAAAGAACTTTTGTTACAATGCATTCATTGAAATAATCTCGGATATTTGCTACTAATGCACTTTCTACAAGCGTCTGTAAAGAAAGCAGCAAATTCACTCTTAATCTCTGAAAATACTTGACTTAATATTGAAGTTTAACATGAAATCAAACAATTCTCGTATTGATGAAAAGGTTTTAACTGTAGAAAATGGGATGGAAGTTAAAAAGAGTGAGATGAAGAATAAATTTGAAGCCAGGTAGGAACAAAATGGTGGGTAGTGAAAAAGGAAGGAAGGAAGAAGATGTAGAGGGGTGTGGCTGAGCAAGCCAGTTCATGGGATAATGACAAATATAGATGGCCTTTGGCAAACAAACAATACATTCAGTGAAAACTGGAGAGGAATTTAAAAAATTTTATTTTTTTTAAATTTATTTTCATTGGTTTTAAGTTGTGTTAATCAGGTTAGGTGACTTCTTGCAGTTTGTGACATCATTTTCAAATAATTTTTTTAAAAATGATTACATATTTTTAAAGTTTTTAATTTTATTTTATGAAAATTTTTTCATACCTATTGACATTTTTATTTCATATTTTAAAATTATTTTGACAATTTAGTTTTTCTTTACTTTTTTTTTTTTTTTTTTCAAAGTTAGAAAATTCTGTACAATTTTAATTCCATCTTACTCAGCTTCATTTATATTTCTCATTCCTAAGCTATATCAAGCCTGGTCAGTACTTGAATGGGTGACCACTTGGAAATGCCAGGTGCTGTAAGCTTGCATGTGCTGGCTGGTATAATGAATAACAGCTTCTCATTGGAAATCAGAGAGCCAAGTTCTAATTCTAGTCAGGTTCATTATATTCATTTATATGCAAATAGCCTTGGAATAGATCTGAATCCACTTCTTTCCACAGTCAAGTTCGAATTCCAGTTTAATTCCCTGATTCACTTAAGTGCAAATACCATTGGGAGGGAATCCATCTCTTCTCTCCAGCTATGGGTTAATTACAGAACAGATTGGGTTCTGTGGCCTTGGTTGGCAACTAGTCTACATGAAAAAAGTAATGGTAACCTACTACTGGATAATCTTCTGCCCAGTCAGTCATGTCTTGATCGCCCAAAGTGTGTATCACATATGGCACTTAACTGCCCCTTCGGAAAGGTGTTAATTTGTCTCTTCCCTCCAGTTATGGATTAAATAACAGGACAGATTGGATCCTATAGCCTTGGCTGGCAACCAGTCTACCACAGAAAGCAATGGCAACCTACTTCAGGATAATCTTTTGCCCAGTCTTCTTCGAGACATGATCACTGAGGTGGTACAGGGTATTGCTTTCAGGAAGACTAGTGTGAAGAAGGATAGCTTTGATTTGGAACCATTAAAATTTATGAGTTATTTCTTACACTAGTCTATCACAGATTAGAGGTCCTTTCCAAGGCCAGAAGCGAGGTTTACTTTGTCAGCTCTGGCAGATTTCATACTGAGACAGGAGCAGGTGGTGGTGTCATCAGTATAAATAGCAATTCAGGAACTGACAACATCAAGAAGAGCATCAGACCTGGGATAGATCCTTGGGGGGACACCAATGTTCACATGAAAAGATTTGAAAGTATGTCCATTTAGAATAAGTATCATTTTATGGTTTTACAGGAATGATTGGATTAAACTGAACACTCGTCCAGTTATTCAGCAGCCCTGTAGTTTGTACAGAAGGCCAGCAAACGAAACCCTATCAAATACTTTTGAGAACCAGGGCAACAGCTCGGGCTTTGCTTTTTTTTATTATCAAGAGCCTGATATATGTATTCGGTGATGGCCATTAGCCCATCAGCAGTTAACTTGGCAGAGCAGAAATGGAATTCATGGAGATACAAGATAGCATTTGACATTGCGTTTAAAACTTTTGGAGGTCGTGGCTATCGAAGCAAGCAAACGGGAGGAAGTTTCACAAATGAGAAGTGCAAGAGAATAAACTATTAGAATAGATGAGGTCATTACATTTAAGTATTTCAATGGTAAAAGGGTGGGACTGAGATGCCAATTTAGTAGCATGCTTAAATTGTGGTCAGGGCACTAGGGTGGGGAAAAAAGTCATCAGAGCAGTTGTCACGGAAATATTTGCAGAAAAGACGGAGAGAAGCTACAGCACAAATCCCAATGCCAAGTCAAGATTGATTACAGTGCAGATCCTTCTTTGGATTTTTGCCACAAACAAGCAAGGGGGTGTTGAGGTTGGAGGGAAACACCTCATCAGTTGCTCAACTACCTACTATTGGGTCACAAACAGAAGGGAAAAAGAGGGCAGGAAACAGAACAACCAAAAACAGCACAGCAAACAACGTGCAACTTGGGAAACAAACTGTCCAAAGGAGCGACTTTATGAGACACTTAGTCTCACCAACTGCTAAATCCTGACTGCTGGTTTTTCTTTTGCTTTTACTGACAGGAGACAGCTGAACTCTGATCTAGACAAGTTACAGGGAGGACCGTATCTGGATATACCAAGCTGTTCTGCCACTAACAGGGAAAACCCAGATGCAAATGGTTTTTGGCAGCCATGTCCTCCTAATGTTGAGGACACTTTTGCATCAGTACTGACATGCGTCTGTCTCATAAAGATTGGAAGGAACTAGAGAGAGAACAAGAAGATACATGACAAGAGCTAAAGAAAATAAAGTAGACGCTTCAGTTGATGGATAATTTAAATTTTTTATACCCATGAAATTTCCAGGTGTCTAGATAGTTTTATAGTCTATGAAGTTTCCTGTTTTTATTCATTGTTCTTGTTTTCGCATTTTTTTTTGCTTTTGTATCTCATAAGATTTTATTTTTTTATCTTTTGCAGGTAAGCTACATTTTCATTGTTTTAACAATGTCTTCTGCCAATGGTCTGTTTTTGTGAAAACTAAACAAGAAAATTCTCAGCATTTAACACAAGTAAGATTTAATTTTGTTTATATAAGCAGAACATTTCTGAATAATAGAACAAAAACATTTATCAACATCATCTTTCATATTTGGTTATGTCCAAATTTAATCTTCAATCTACCAAAACTCTGATAATCAATCACTGATTAAACACTTTATTAAATTATGGCAGATGCGGTAGTCTTTTATGTACAGGAAAGCTATAGGACTTGCAGCAGTTGCCTGAAACTTCACATCTTGCCAAGATTATAATATGAATTTTCTCCTCATATACATGTTTATGATAAAGTTTAATTTAGAAATTAGGTACGATAAGAAATTAAAAAAAAGTAAACAAATTAAAACGTAACAATACTGACAATATATTGTAATAAATTTTATGTAGCAGATAGATTTATCAATGCCAATCTTGTTAGGAACAATAAGAGATTGACGACTACTGATAGAGCAATTATAACAATATATTCTAATAAAATTAATTTGACAGACAGTTGTTCGTATTATAGATCATATTAGGTACACTAACCAAAAATAGAACAATCGTAACAATATTTTAAAAAAAAAAGGACATTTTCATTGTTTTAACAATGTCATCTACTAATGTCTGCATTTTCTTTGTTTGAAAAAACCAGACAAGGAAATTCCCGGCATTTAACGCAAGTAAGATTTAATTTTTTCATAGAACATATCTGAATAAAAGAAAGAAAAGATTTGTCAACCAAATCTTTCATATTTGGTTATGCCTAAATTTTCTTTTTTCTTCAGTCTACCAAATCGCAGATTAAACACTTTATTAAATTATGACAGATGCACTAGTCTTTTATCTACAGGAGAGACATAAGACCAGCAGCGGATTCCTCAAACTGCACATGATGCCAAAGACAAGATTATAATATGACTTTTCTTATATACATGTTAATGATAAAGTTTAATTTAGAAATTAGATACGATAAGAAATAAACAATAACAAATAGATAAAAAAGGAACACTGCTGACAGTATTTTGTAATAAATGTTACGTGGCAAATTGAAGATTCATTCTTAATATCAATCTTGTTAGGAACAATAAGAAATTAATGACAATAAATAATCGAGTAATTATATACTGCAATATAACTTATGTGACAGAATATGTTCTTCTTCATGTAGATCATATTCAATATGAGAAATTAACAATAAGTAATAATAAAAATGTGCATTGTGGTGCAGTGGATATCAGCTCGGAACGAGAAATCGGGGAGCCGAGTCCAAATTCCAGTTGAATTCATTGCATTCACTTATGCACAAATACCCTTGAGAAAGGTATTAATCCATCTCTTCCTTCCAGTTATGGGTTAAATAACATGACAGATTGGGTTCTATAGCCTTGGCTGGCAACCAATCTACCGCAGAAAGCAATGGCAACCTACTGCAGGATAATTTTCTGCCCAGTCAGTCATGATCACCCAAGCATGCTTCACGTATGGCACTTAACTGACTGAATAAAAAAATGACATACTGCAATAAAAACTACACAATGGTGGGAAGATTTGGTTTTACTGTAGATCTTAGTCATTTTATTATTAAGGTTCACCCAGTAGATGGCCTAAGAGTCACTCGAAGTACATGGTTACTGTGTGCTGTAGTATAAACAGAACAAAAGCAAGAAGTCAAGTTCATGGGGTTATACTGGAAAGAGAATGGTTAACACTAGACTTAAGAAAATCAGGATTTTAGTGATTGGGAAAACATCCTTCCAGGAGTTCCACAAAGCAGCAGTTGATATGTGGGATTAACAATAAAAACTAATAATAAAATAGAACAATTAAAATATGGTCCTGGACATGACAGTAAACTGCATCCGGCAGCAAGGCCTCCGATTGGGAGGTTGTGAGGAGCATGGAACCACCTCTTACTGCTGTTGTTCCCAGGTCCACACTGACCCAGAGTGTAGCACTTGTTAGGGTCCCAGCTATGGGCAAATAGTTAATCCACAAACTAGAGTCAAATCACTAAAAGTATAAAAATACACTTTTATAGAAATATATACATAAAAATACTTTCATAGAAAAATACAGTTTTAAAAAAAAACTTATTACCATGACACATTTTTTGAAGAAAAACTTATTACCATGACACATTTTTTGAAGAAAAACTTATTACCACGACACATTTTTTGAAGAAAAACTTATTACCATGACACATTTTTTGAAGAAAAACTTATTACCATGACGCATTTTTTGAAGAAAAACTTATTACCATGACGCATTTTTTTGAAGAAAAACAAAATTATTCTCAGCAAAACATTTTTGAATACAAATGTAGATGACATTTTCGGTTTTTAAAAAAATAAAAATAATAAAAACAAAAATTTTCATTAAAATCTGACTAAATCTATCTTCTCACTATATCTGAACATTAAAATATATACCTTAACCTCCCCCTTTTTGACATTAAATAACCCACAGAGGATGATATACTGTTCAAGAAAACTCAAACAAAAAAAGACAATTACAATAATAAAATCATTCTAAGTTCTTACTGCAAATCTTATGGATGTATGCATAACTCTCTTTCTTTCTTAAACTGAGAACTTAGACCTTTTGACTTGAAGAAAGCACTTTATGGCTTCTTTTTTGACACAGTACCATTGTGTTTGAAGACCATTATTAAGTTAAACACATGAATTACTTATCGTGTTGACAGTGAATAACTTAAAATTTGGTAAACAAAATTTCATGTAAGATCGGAACAATTATTTTACAAGATTGCAGAAAGGAATACAACACTTAGAAATAAACAAGACTCAATTTATACATCCCAAGATCCACTCAGTGCAGTGAGTTACTGAATGAGGTGATTGTCAGAGCATAAAGGGAAGAAGTAAGAAATATATATATTATGGGGATATAGAGGATAATACTTTACTCAAGATTTCAGGAGATTAAGATTATAGTGGTCAGAGTAATTGTCATCTCAGTCTTTCATAAATAAAGGCTATATATTTCTATTTATCAGAGAAGAATGCTTCAGTCTTTCTTAATTTCTCTGTGACTGGTTATGGATTTTACCATTGGTTTTGATTTATGAGGGCTCAATCACTAAATAATCTAGGGTAATTCCATCTCAAATCATCCAGAAAAAAACATCTTTGACACCCTTACCTCTCAGATTTTTTTCAAATTTTCACCATATGTTGGTATCATAGAAACTAGAAAATCCTGAAAATTTGAGCGTCTAACTCTAAGCGGTTCCGGAAATATCGCACTTTTAGTATTTTATGAAAATCGTGTTTTGTTGCAAATTTCCGCCATTTTGAATTTACATTTTTGGGCATAAATCCATTTCTAGACAAGGTTCAGTCTTGAAAATTTGCACTAAAATGGTTTTCCACATGAGGAATCCAAAAATCATATCTAAAACCTCTGAAAATGAACTGTTTTTGAGTTATTGAACTTTTAAGCCGAGGTTTGGGTATTGGTCTCGCGCGTCCCAAAAAAACATGTGGCACTATGGGAAATTGAATTTTTTTTGTTTCTACACATTCTTGATAGTCTGAACTTGAATTCCTCCAAAAATGGTGTTTGGTTCTTTTCTCGTTAGCTCACAATTGAACCTCAAAGATGGGCCAATCACAGTGGACATTCCCAAATGAACTGCATCATGTGGTGTGGATACAATGTATTTGCAGCATTTATGAACCCATAAAAATTGTCATGTGATTAACCCATTTTTTAGGTTTAATTGTGAACTTGGGAAGAAAGAACAGAAGCCCATTTTTCTGGTAATCAATGCAGGGGATATGGATACTAAGAAACAGTACCTATGCCGGGTGCGTATGTGGTATGATAGTACATTAAAGTCAAAAACTATCAAGACAACACAACATCTTATGAGTGTAAGGCAACATATGCTGTCACAGTTTTATCATAATCCTCGTCAGAAATAGTAAAGCTCCTTCCACTTGAGTTTGTTGTAGGTACATGGATGCTACAAATGATGTTTTTGAAAGGAACAGGACACTGGTCAGCATTGGAAGGCCAGTTGAATATTTTACGTGGACCATGGGGGTGCATGAACTGAACATCAACATCATCTTCATTGAGGTTTACTTTCTGCACCAATCCGACCCACCAGAATGAGTTGTACACACATGTTATATATGTTGAAGGAGCAATATCTCCAATGTCAACATGAGTGAGGATTTTAAAGTCGTGAATATCAACAAAGGATTCATCCTCACTACAGAGTTTGTGTCCAATCTTGCATCCTGATTGTGGAACAAAGTGATGGCTACTTCTCGTCCCGGGTACTGTTTTCCCATCCACAAACCTCTTCTTCATTCTATTCCTCACCTCAACCATGTCTTCCTTGTCAATTCCAAAGAACACAATGGACTTCATTTCTGCTTGGCACACTTCCAGTAATGCTTTGTAAGTTAGAATCTGGTTGTTCAATGGTCTCTGCAAGCTTCGCTTTGCTGCATGCCGTTTAACAGCACCACCAATCCCATCACAAGGGGATTTTCCATGGCTGGTTGCAAAAAATATCCACTCAGCATCGATACCATAATCATCTTTGTGAAAGCACAGATTAAGAAAGTTTTTAAAATTCTTATATTGGGCACCACAACCATCTGAAGCATAGTAGATTTTGTTGATACCTGTGAGATGTTGTTTGATGAAATCTGTCATCATGGTCTGTATTTTGTGAACAAAACAAGTGTCATGTGTATTGTCATCAGAGATAAAACATAGCGAATGATGTTGTAGAAATCCATCTTTGTCTTTGTAGTATATTACAAGGGGGTGAAGAGTGCAGTACTCTTTGCTCCAGTGAAAACTTTGTATCTCATTCTGAATGAGAAACTGATAGTTTTCAGCGAAATCACCCAACACCATGACCTCATTTTTTCTCAAATTTTCTTTTTTTGCCTTCACATAACGTGCTTGGGCTTTGGCAAGGTACGAGTGTCTTGTCATTTCATTAATCTTCTCCACCAGAAGCAATTTGTACTTCCCATATGTTGTTGTAAGTGTCATCAGGGCAGCTCGATCAGTTGTCTGCCATTGGCAGTAGTGGAATTCAGATTCCATATCCAGGTGTGATAGTTCATCCTCCAGGAACTGATTGAGGGCTTCACTCCCAGGACATGATTCACAATGATGCATCATACAGACCCGGTTATCTGTGTTACAAACCAGTTTCTGAATCAAGTCTTTGTATGTGCATTTCCAGTCAATTGCATCCACAAGCAACACTGCATTTTGATGAGTGCTGCACACACAAACTGAATGAGTCCCTGATGAGCCAGCAGGGACACACCACTTTGGCCTGAGAGAGCAGAACTTGGAGAAACCAATTTTCACATTAGGATATTTTTCTTTGAATGCAGCAAATTGTTGTTTATTAAAAAAAAGAAAAGGATTTTTGGCAATGAAAAATAAACATTGTTTTTAAAAGTTTCAAAGAAAAAAGTCAGCTTCAAGGTTTTACAAACTAAGTTAGAATTTCTAAAAATAGCACAAATGAGATTTGTATTAAGAATGCCCAATGGGTAGTTATTAAATAAACATTATTATTATTTTTTGTTTTTATTAATTACCATTTATTTAATTAAAAAAAGAATATAATTTTATTACATATAAAATCATTTAAACTGTTTTTTTAATTTCTAGGCTATTATTGATAAAAATATTTAAATGAATTTTTAAATATTATTATATACTTCTTAAACTAAATTCATTTTTTTACAAAACATTCTACAATACGAGAAAAATGTGAATTAAGTTTTATCTTGAAAAAGAATGGGAGTCAAAATTTCAAAATCTGTTGGGAACAAATATAACTAAATACTGAAGATGCAGTGAAAAGCTTCATTAAGGTATTCATGTACAATCATGACAGTCAGAATGTAAAAGAGAACTGATCCATTTTGTAAATTATGAAATAGACATTATTTGTGAATGGCTTAGAAAACTTCTGGTGGTTACAGGATGCAATATAGAAGTTGTTCATACAGAATGGAAACATATTGAATTCTATATTGCAAATAATTTCAGAGATAAATTTAAATATAATTAAAGATTAATTCTTCTTTATTCCTTTCGTCCTTATCCGGTTACATGGCTTTACCTGCTACTTGCACCCTTGCATCAAACAAAATAGTTTCATCCAACTTAGAGAAACATCAGAAAGCAGTAATACCACTTCTTAAAGGAACAGCAAGTCAAAATAAAATTCAAGTTTTCCTGTTTGTGATGAAGTCAAGTGACTCCTTGTACACAGCTCTGTCTGAAGTGAGGCCCCTGAAACTGCCCATCTTTGAGGTTCAATTGTGAGCTAACGAGAAAAGAACCAAACACCATTTTTGGAGGAATTCAAGTTCAGACTATCAAGAATGTGTAGAAACAAAAAAAATTCAATTTCCCATAGTGCCACATGTTTTTTTTGGGACGCGCGAGACCAATACCCAAACCTCGGCTTAAAAGTTCAATAACTCAAAAACAGTTCATTTTCAGAGGTTTTAGATATGATTTTTGGATTCCTCATGTGGAAAACCATTTTAGTGCAAATTTTCAAGACTGAACCTTGTCTAGAAATGGATTTATGCCCAAAAATGTAAATTCAAAATGGCGGAAATTTGCAACAAAACACGATTTTCATAAAATACTAAAAGTGCGATATTTCCGGAACTGCTTAGAGTTAGACGCTCAAATTTTCAGGATTTTCTAGTTTCTATGATACCAACATATGGTGAAAATTTGAAAAAAAATCTGAGACGTAAGGGTGTCGAGGTCTGGATGATTTGACATGGAATGACCCTCTAGACATATGATCAAGGATCTGTAGAAGTAGGGGGTAAATGTTTAAATTATAGAGAAATGGAGGACCATTTTTTTGGGAACAATTGCATTTATAAAGGCATGATCTAACTTTGCTTGATCATCAATGAACTCCATGGCCAAGACAGTCTAGAAACATCATGTCTAATGACAGTTTCCCCTCCCATCTTTAATAAGATTTTGTAGTGAAAAAAAAAAACAAATCTTAAAAATTTAAAATTCAAATCTGACTCATTCATTTTGTTAGAAAAAAAGAAAAAAAAAAAAGAATTTTCTGAAATATACAAACTTTGCACACAAAACTGACAAACTTTCACACTTCAGTATGAGATGTTTTTCAGCAAATAGCAACTAGAAAACAAAAAAAAAAAAAAAATTAAATGAAAAATATATAAATATGTAATTTCTTTTATGTACCTTTTTATCAAACAATGGGAAGCCCAGAATTATATCAGTGTGAATTTTCAAATGATCTGTTTGGACCCCCCCCCCCCCCAGAAAAGGAAATAAAAGGACTGCACAAGAGAACAGTAGAGAAAATACAAACATAATTAACACATCCCTTGACAAATGTCAAGTGATCATATTATTGTTGCTCCTTCTCTGGCATCTTCTTTTCTTCACAGATCACCAATCCACTTAATAACTGACCACCCAAAAGACTGAGCAGAGACTTCAAAGACACTCCTAACAAACACTCACACATACACATAAACTCTTTCAGCAATTACTACTATGAAGATTTTTAATAACTTTGTACCAACCAAAAGACATTACTTTTATTTGTGTAAAAAAAAAAAAAAAAAAAAAAAAAAAAAAAAAAAACCTTTTTATATATATATATATATATATATATATATATATATATATATATATGATTTTCTTGTTTTATACCCCTCTTATAGTGGGCTATCTACTAACAAGGCAAAATCATACTAATCTGTTTCAACACACATATCTATATTGCTATAATGGATAATCCACATAGAATATTTAGGCTGGTAGATGAAAATATTTATTTATATTGTTTACTAAACATACTCTGTTAAGTATAAAAGACAATGAATGTCTATTATGTTTAATCATGAGCCGTTCTAAACGTATTTTGGCTTTAATTTTAGTTGAACATAAAGACAAAAATTCTCCAATATTTGGATAATTTTTTATTAATTTGGTTCTAAGCTTTCGGCTCACATGTGTCATCTTCAGAGAGGTTATTAAGACAGTAATACAGTAACATCCACCATCACCACCGATTTTATTTTGTGTTGACATAAAACTCCGCTAGGCAACGGCAATAGTTACCAAAAATAACAAACTTAAACATAAGACATTCATTGTTTCTTATACTTAACAGTATATGTTTAGAAAATTATTTACTGCCTCAATACACTAAATTTATATTGTTTAATAAATAAGCATCTACTCAAACCTGAGTATCCACTAATAATAATGTTAAAGTCGGATATATTCTGCAACATATCACAAGGTACAATGGATGTGGACCTAGGGATTTTTTGATCTATGGCAGGTAGGCCATAGATCAATGCATACCAATTAATAGAGACCAAGTAGATGCTACTGTCCATGTTTTGCTATGTTAGTAAGATTATAATGGATTGTCTTCTTCAGGGAACAGACTTAGTTTTATGGAAAAGATAAAACATGGCAGGTAAATATGGATTAATGTCTTTCTTATGATAGCAGGTGAGAGGGATACATTCATGCCCCTCACAAAGTCAAGGACAGGGATAGTGTTTTCATTTTTTTTTTCTTTCTTTTTATTTTTTTTTTTAACTAAAATTCCTCAGATAGATAAGATCAGTATTGTATACCCTTGTACAAATTAATTGAAACAACTGCTTTAGTTTCTTTTCTTTTAACTATATGGTCTTTTTTAGACCCCCACCAGGAACGACAGGGTGTAATCAATTTCTATTTTTTTCTTCAGTTTAGGTCATTTGCAGTGGTGTGCTGTAATATGAATCTATTTTTGAGTTGTATGATGCAATTTGTTTGGCCTTGAAAAAGATTGCATCAACCATGATTGCATCATTTTTTTATCACACCCAAACACAATTGTCTTGACTGTCAATTAGTTGTCCTACAGTTATTGTTTGTGATGAACATACTCCAAGGAAGAATACGAAAATGGTAACACTGCATGAACACAGTGGCAAGCCTTACAAAGAGATTGTGGATATTGTTAGTATCAGCCTTTTGAACTGTCAGCCATGTGATCAAGGCAAAGAAATTGGACCCATCAGTTCAAAACATAAATGAAAATGCGGTTGGAAGAAAAAACAACATAGACTGAATATGTGATCAGGGAAAGTATGAAAGATCCTAGGAAGACATTTGTTTTGTTTTAATTCATTCACGCAGAAAGTATGTTTGCCCTGAGTAGCAAGAAATATTGAATCCGTTGCATGACATGCTTTGCTTTAAAATTTAACAGTGGTTAGACCAATCTGTGTTTGACATTTTTTTTTCTTTTTTTGTTATTTATCCATGTCCATACACTCAGATTGTGACACAAGGTCAATTTTAAAGTGGGATTCTGATAGCCATTCAAAAATTGCTCCAACCACCTTCACACTTACTATTTTGAGATACCTTCGGTGCCAGGTAATGATCCCAGTCCTCTCCTGAAGAAGAGATACTGACTGGATGCCCTCACCCTTGGAAATGGAACCTAATATCAATTCTGATTTCCCATTCTTTTTTTTTTTTGTTTTTTGTCAATGTTTCAATGCCTAGAACTTGACTACAAAATCTGATAAAAATCTTTATTAAATTGTCATAAATTATATTTTAACATGATGTGTAAGTACATATTACATTTTAGTGGGTTTTTTTGTGTATATTAGTGACAAAAATCAAATCAAAATTAATGCTCACCTGTATAACAAAAAAAAAAACATGCATCTTAAAATATTACTACAGTAATAAAAATGGATGTTAAAATCAGATAAATGAGGTAGCAAAAAATATGACTATAAAATAGTAACATCAAAAGATAGATTAAACCAGTTTATCAATCCTCAGTTATCTGAGAGGAGTAAAATGGAGAGAAGACTACCTTCAGGGAAAAAATAAGATACAAATTCCATCCCTTGAAAAAGTGATATTTAATGACAAATTGTTAGGGATATAAAACAAATTATTCATTAAAAGATAAAATTTTAAAAATTTAATGTTTTTTTTTTTTATTAGTTATATATATATATATATATTATAAAGAATTTTCGATTATTACCATGGATAATACATATTTCACTGCTTTGATGTTCTTAACGTGGCTTGTCACATCCAAAAATGAAAAATAAAAAAAATAAATTTTTTTTTTTTTTTTTGATCTGACGAGCCACGTTAAGAACATCAAAGTGGTGAAATATGTATCATCCAAGCTAATAATGAAAAATCCTTTATAAAATATTACTGTGTTAAATTAAATAAATGAATTTAACATTGAGTTCTCTCTAGTTCGTCTCTTTTGGAATTTACCCGGATTACATACCAAGTGTACTATGTTTTTTATTTATATATATATATATATATTGCTCTGTAAATTTACATAGATCAATTTTAATATTTAATCTAATATTACTAGGATCCATTGTGATTATTTACCAAATCTTTTTTAGATTTATTACTGCTATATATAATATATATATAGTTATGTCGGAAAAAAGTGTTAATGCCAACACATGTGGTTGAACACATATCTCAGGCAACAAATATTTCTGTTCAATGGATTGAGCTACTGGAATAACATGTGCGTCATTAAGAGATTGTTTCTGAGTGAATTACTAGAGAGAATTATTCTGAGAATATTATTGTGTATTATTCAAAGGATACATTTAGTATGCTGTCTTTATGCGATGATGGAACCCTATTTCCAGATGGCTGGTATTCATTTTAAAGATAAGAGATTTCTCTAAAATTGGAGAATACAGTTATTTTTGTCAAGCAAAGTAACCAGAATTGATTGAATCTGGGCAAAACAATTATAGACATAATATTGTCATCTTGTTTTGACAAATTGTTGACCCTAGGTTAAAATTGGACTGTGAGAATTTCCTGTCTTGGTTGACTGAGATTTTGGAATAGACAGGCAAGCAATAAGAGAGGGCAATTTCTCTTCCCATCATCACTGAAGGGGCCCCGGAGACTCAGTCAAAATGGATAACTGATTCTGCTTTCAGAGCTGGTAAGAATTATACAGTGAGGGGAAAAATTTGCCATGCCGTAACTACCCTTTACCACCCCAGTTTTGTACCTTTTTAAATAAAACCAAGGTGGAAAATAAAATTCGAATTTGGGGCCTGTGATTTGAATGTGACGGCCATCTATAGCAGCATGCCGATCTCAGTTCATAAGATCGGCATACTGCTAGGGATGACTGAGTAAATCCTGTCTCAGAATATTGTTACTGAATGTATTATTGAAATAACAGCCAACTGTTGCATGTCACCAACCTCGGCTTGCTTATAATTGTGTATTTAATCAATATATATATATATAGTGTATTGTACTCTGTATTGAGCACTCTGTATGAAAGAAAATGCTTGAACAGTGGGTTTAAAATCTACAGTTCTGTCACTTTCTTAGAATGTGTGTGTGTATATATATATTCTTTTTTTAATCATATCACCCCGATCAAGGCGGTAAGGCCACTGGTGTGCAGGGGGTTACATAAGAGTGAATAGATTGGAAAAGAGAAAGCCAGAAACCACGTCCTAAACAGGGAACAACGGATGAGCCTCTACACCTGTTCAATAGATGTGGGTGGAGTGTGAACCGAGCGATAGTTCAGTCTATCTACTCCAATTGAAAAAAATAAACAAAAAAGAAAAGTGAAAAGATTGGAAAAGAGAAAGCAGGAAACCACATCCTAAACAGGAAACAAGGGATGAGCCTCTACACCTGTTCAATAGATGTGGGTGGAGTGTGAACCTGGTGATAGTTCAGTCTATCTACTCCTATATATATATATATATATATATATATTAATTATAGTAATAATAGCAACAGAACTAATTCTGTCAAAACTAGCAATAATTAAACTACAAATATGATCGTCTTGAAACCCACCGGGAACTAACCCGGAGGGAAAAGAAGGGGAAGAAAAAAGAAACCAATGAAATACTTGAACAAAAAGTCAAGCATTCGTGAGAAAGAAAAAACCCCAAGACGAAAACCTTAATAAAGGGCTCAATATGAAAGCAGAATACACAAAGCACTCAAAGCAAAACTAGAGCAAATAAATTATATATTGTCATCTGCAGACAAATCTGTTTTGCTGTATCAAAGCTCATCAGTACGGTTAGACCTCGTTTGCTTTTTAACTCAGGATTGAAACCCGACCGAATTGGAGTCAGTCGGCGATTCTACCTCTGGACTATTGACATTCGGTGGAAGAAGGCAGACATTTTTAGTGCATATATTATCATTATACGCGCCCAAAAGCTAGGGTGCTCTAATTCATTTCACTGAATGAGGATGCGTACACATCAGAATAGCTACTGTTTTTCAAAGTCTACCATTCTTCCAGAGTGCTCAATCAGGGTGTGAGAGCATAAATATTGTCATCCACAGACAGATCTGTTTCACTGTATCACAGCTCATCAGTATGGTTAGACTCCAATTGCTTTTTAACCCAGGATTGAAACCCAACTGAATTGGCATCAGTCGGCGATTCTACCTCTGGGCTATGGGCGTTTGGTGGAAGAAGGCAGACTTTTTTAGCACATAAAACTACACCTGTGCTGTTACAGTGTTCTACTGATCACATTCTGTTTGCCAACTATCAGCTACCACAGATTGCATAATTCTGGTTTTAAATACATACTCGACCCCCTCATATATCAGGGCTGACATACCAGGCAACCCTACTGTAGCCAGTCTGAAATCAATCAAGTACAATGTGGGTGAACTGGTTAAGGCTAAAAAAGGATTGATCAAGGCATGCCTGCAGATATTAGGTTATAATGATACCGACTATTATAATTAACAAAATTTCCCTTCAGGTTAACATTATGAAACCAATGTTATAGTAGTAGAGGATGAAAAGAACATTCATGCTAACACACACACATACATGTATAGGTGTGTATATATATATATATATATATATATACACACACACACATATATATAGGTATATATATATATATATTTTCTAGACATATGCTATTAAATATAAGAGACAATGAATGTCTATTATGTTTAATCATGAAGCCGTTCTAAACGTCGTATTTTTGCTTTAATTTCGGTTGAAAATAAAGACAAAACTTCTCCAACATTTGGATAATTATTTATTGGTTTTCTTCTAAGCTTTCGGGTCACATGAGCCATCTTCAGAGAGGTAGTTTAAACTGAAATATTATAAAATCCACCATCACTGATGATTTTATTTTGTGTTGACATAAAACTCCGCTTGGCAACGGCAATAGTTACCAAAAATAATAAACGCAGTTCTTAAGTTTGCGATGCGGTTTTATGACGTCACACTGCGGGATAGCGCGAAATGACAACAAAACCATCTAGTCAAATGCAATGTAATATGTTATTTCCTGTTTTAAAGTTGATTTTATTGAGTGTTGATTGTTTTGATTTGATGTGCATGGCCTCCAATATCTGCAGGTTCCTCTTACTGTGTGTATGAGTAAGGATCACCGTATTGTTGACCAAAATCTGTCTGATATTACCTACATGTTTATGTTGTTTAATAGTACTCTGATCAGAAAGATGACATGTAAGTCTACGGGAGAGCGTGGTTGTGGTAATACACACACACACACACACACACATATATAGATAGATAGATAGATATACACACACACACACACATATATATATATATATACACACACACACACACACATATATATACACACACACACACACACACACACACACACACATATATATATATATATATACACACACACACATATATATATATATATATATACACACACACATATATATATATATATATACACACACACACACATATACATATATATATAGATATACACACACACACACATATACATATATATATAGATATACACACATACACACATATATATATATAGATATACACACATACACACATATATATATATAGATATACACACATACACACATATATATATATAGATATACACACATACACACATATATATATATAGATATACACACATATATATATATAGATATACACACATATATATATATAGATATACACACATATATATATATAGATATACACACATACACACATATATATATATAGATATACACACACATATATAGATAGATATACATATACACACACACATATATATATATATATATATATATATATATATACACACACACACACACAAAGAATTCATGGATTTTATTTTTTGATTTTACATATTTTTATAACTTCAACTCTTATTTTTAACGGATACACATATGTGAAAGTAAATACTCTATTTTATTTTAAATGGTATTTCATATATCAGCCTGCATACTCAACAGGAAACTTGTTAAAGAAAACTGTTTGATTGCAAAGATCTTCAGAGGATACATTTTCTTCAACAAGTCTTTTCATTGTCTATATTTCTGAGATGAGGTATTTACATTGTTCAGACTGTTGTACTCAGCTTTGCCATGTTTGATGTTTTAGCCTTTGTACACGCAGGCCTTATTTGGGTGCTAAGAATTTTGAACCAAACCCTTTATTTCAATCACTGGGCTATGTGTTCTCAAGAACACGTAGCTCAGTGGATATAGATGTTGGTTAGTTCCAGTGACTTAAACCAAAATAGTTGTGAGTTCAATATCTGGCTACATTTGTGGTGAACAAATAACTTAAAAAGTTGAGTCAAAGAGAGATAGCATTTAGAAGTTACATTGCACATTGAGAATGATCTACGCTAGTGCTCAAAATAGAGAAATGAAAGGTTCAGTTTGACGTTCCATAAGCAACGATAAGTTACCAAATAGCAAACGCAGTTCGTAAATTTGTAATGCAGTTCTATGAAGTCACACCGCATGAGAGCTTAGCAAAGTTTTATGTCAACACAAAATCATCTTTGATAGTGAATGTTTTTAACACCCCTGTAACCTCTCTGAAGATGGCTCATGTGAGCCAAAAACTTAGAACTGACTTAATAAAAACATATCCTAATGTTGGAGAATTTTTGTCTTTACTTCCACCTGAAATTAAGGCCAAAACACGATGTTTAGAACAGCTCATGATTAAACATAATAGACATTCATTGTCTCATGTTTAATAGTATATGTTTCGAAAATTATCTGCTGTCTAGATACATTATATATATATATATATATATATATATATATATATATATGTGTGTGTGTGTGGAAAAGCTTGTCACTTAGCTGAGTGGTGTTATTTATGAATTTATTCAAATATCTCTTTGAAGGAAAGTAGGAGCAGAACATAACATTATTTTCAGAAATATACAATACAACAAATGTTAATTTTTTTTCTTACAGTAAAGTTAGTTTCATAAAGTAATTAAGAGTTGTTTGTGTAGTGTGAGCAGACTTACTTTATGGCAACTTAATGTGTTTGTTAGTTCATAGACAAAGACCATCAGGGCCACTTAGAACATTAGCAATTTTTTTCCCTATAAATGTGAGATAATAGGCTTCTACATCTCTGCAAATATCTTAAGGAAACTTTTGAACTAATTTTTCACTCACTCCACAACAGCAATTTCCTTATATCTGATTAGTTTTATCTTGCATCAGGCATGAATAATTTCCAGAAAACAAAGATGTTAATTGATAGTTTGATATATATTAACTTCAGGGCAATATGGAGCCAAGCTGTGATTTCCATAGTAAATATGATGTTTACAGAATTGAGTTGCTTACCTCAACCCAACCAGTTGTAAGTTCAGCAATTGTTTCATCATAAACTGGTTACCAACCAAGGCTAGAATGCCCAGTTTTCTCTGTTAACTTAAACTGGGGAGTCATACCTTTCCAAGAGTGTAAAATTCAGCAAAAGTGAACGTAACAACCTCAGCAGCAGGAATTTGAAGTTGAGATTGTCATGTCCTCTGAAATGTCTAATAAAATATTCAATTAATTTTGAACGCTGGAAGCATTTTCTGACATTAGCTTGATAAACATTAAAACGTGCCTACAAAATATTTATAAACCAATGACATGCAATAAAGTGCTTAAGTCTTAAAACACCACTTAAACCATACAATACAAAATCAGAAAAATTGTTTTGTTAGTCATCGTAATGTAGGTTTAGTAGTAGACATAATGTGACTTTTTAGGGGCAATTAGGAGCAAAGTATAAAAACAATGAAGTTAAGCCCCCCCACCCAAATTTACAAGTTCCACCAAGGTCCATGTCATTTTAGCTGCTGATATTCAAAACCTCATTCATGTCCATACACAAAACCAATACTGAACTCAGCAATTACTGAACTACAAAGAGACCACCTCAGATTATGGTGCCACAATAGAATTAAATTTTGCTGAACTTAATTATCCATGTTAGTACTGTGAATGCATGCACATACTCTGATAAAAACACATATAACCACATTTCACTGTTTTCACATACATACGCAATACAGTTTATATTCTATCCAAAAGCTTTACTAACAAAGTATATACCAGGAAATCAAAATTTGACTTACATCCATTCATTTTTCTTTCAGTCTACAGTTTTGCTTTAACTGGAAACAACTATTGCATTTTAGTCTTTCGTGCCAACATCCAAAGAGTCTGAGCTCCAGGACCATGGATTAGTTTTAAAGCTTTCATTACACCTGAGCAACGCCAAACTATACTGCTAGTTTCATATAATGTATGTACATGTGATCTAGCCAATTTCATAAATAAAATTTTATCATTTTCCATGAAATATCTCAGATTATGATGACAATATCTTTATATTCTACATATAAATAGAGAAGAGCTACTAGCTATAGAACAGTGATGTATTTTTTTCTTATTACCAATCAGGATGAAATACTGTATATACCAGTGGTAGGCAACCCCTGACCTGCAGGCCACATCCGGCCCTTGAGTAAATCTTGTCCAGCCCACTATCTTACTCTGGACACTATATAAATATAGGTAAACCAAACCAAAGTGACAGTTGATCATCTGAATATATTGCGTTGAAATTATAAAATGTATTTCTTTTTACCTGGAGAATGTGTTTTACTTATATTTTTTATTTTTAGGGATCGCCAAAATTAGTGTACAGCCTCACTTTCACTTTTTTTTTTTCTTTCATGAGCAGGCACTTTTAAATGAATATAAAATAGTGTTTTCAACAGATTTTAATGGAACTTTTTTTTTTCAGTACTGATTTGTGAAACATTTATTTTTAAGATGTAATATTTTTTTAACAAAATTCCTATCAGATATTAAATTATATTGAATTTTTGCTTTCTTCAAACACATAGAAAATTTATTCACATATTTAATAACATGGTTCTTCTCCATGACACTGGAGCCATAGCTGTCTGGCCTTCTGCCATGATTCTACATAGCTTTTTGGCCTTCACTCTTTAAAAGGTTGCCGACCCCTGGTATATAAAATGTTACTGTATACAATTGAGTATGATAGAAGTTTTATGATTATTTTCTCATGTAAAAGAATTAGGAGGTTGCACTATTCTCAGCTAATTAGTTTCAAGAGGTTAAAAATCATGAACTTTTGGTGACAGGCTAAACTGTAAGAAGTTCAGTTTTTTTTTCTAGAGGTTAAAATTCATGCCAACAATTTCAGTGGTCATATTTTACATGAAATTGGCTTCTACATGGATAGAAATGGCAAGCATTATAGAAAGAGAAACAAAATTAAAAGGAAGAAGCAATCTAAACTTATTTATAAATTAAACTTTGTCTCTGTGTGTGTTCATTACCTATAGACTCCGAAATGGCTGAACCGATTTTCTTGAAAATTTACACAGTTGTATTATAAGCATCTGCGAGTGTTCTTAGGTAGGTTTTGTGTCAAGGTACCCCTGATAAATATCAAAAATCAATGATCGAAAAAAACCTGCTCATAGGAGTGGTCTGATTTTAATCAAATTTGATACACACATAGACAAAGACTTTTTTTTTTTTTAATCATATCACTGATGCGCAGGGGGCTATGTAAGAGTGAAAAGACTGGAAAAGAGAAAAACCGGAAACCACAACCTAAACAGGAAACAAGGGATGAGCCTCTTCACCTGTTCAATAGACGTGGGTGGAGTCTGAAATTCAGAAGTTTCAAGGTTGTAGTTCTTACAATAGTGCAGAAAATCGATTTTATATATATATATATATATATATATATATATATAAAAGGCAAGATGTGTGTGTGTATTTTTTCAACCCTTTTATTTTAGTTTTTGCTGTGGGTTTGGCTCTAAGTAGGTATAATTGTAGTTCTTTGTCTCAGCCATGATACTATTTACTCAGTGGACTTATTTAGCCTTCAAAATTCAGTTTACGACTAAAAAAA
Source organism: Ascarosepion bandense (assembly GCA_037127315.1). Lineage (NCBI taxonomy): Eukaryota > Metazoa > Mollusca > Cephalopoda > Sepiida > Sepiidae > Ascarosepion > Ascarosepion bandense. The sequence goes on from JBBBDQ010000729.1 coordinate 1,693,002, forward strand.
CTTATTTGATATCGATACCAGGAAATCAAAATTTGACTTACATCCATTCATTTTTCTTTCAGTCTACGGTTTCGCTTTAACTGGAAACATCTATTGCTTTTTATTCTTTCGTGTCAATGTCCAAAGAGTCTGAACTCCAGGACCATGGATTAGTTTTAAATCTTTCATTACACCCAAGCAACACGAGGCTATACTGCTAGTGATATATAAAAACATCAAGAAAAAATGAGTGGAAAAAAAGAATAACAAATATAATACAATAAATGGCAATTTGAAAAAAAAAAAATTGGCATATATTAAATGGAAAAAAAAAAGATGCACCTCTGTGGTGCAATGATTAGCAAGATTGTCTCACAAGAGCAATTGTGAATGCATAGTGAGTTCAAGCCTCACTATCTTATCTACTTTCATATTGATCTATCTATAATCTTAACCATTCATATCTATCTTATCTAGCTTTCTATCTGCTTATCTATCATCTAACTTTTGTTCTTTTATTGTTTTCTCTTGTTTTCATATTTTTTCACTGTAACTTCTTCCATCTTAGTGACTTTATTGCCTTGCCTGAGGTGAAATTAAAAAAAACAAATATTCTTGATGTATATACTTTCTAACTTGCAACATGAAGGCTTTGTTTTCATAGTGTTTTTTCTCTCGTCACTGCCTCCTTGTTAAATCTGTCAGCTCAAATATTATAACCAGCTGATCATAGTTTATTCAAAGTGGCCATCACTAAAGTTGTCTAACACAAATAGGTGTATGTGCAACATTTTTTTACATTATTTATCTTCTACAAAAATATTACAGGCATCAAATTAGGTTTTTAAAAATGGGAAGGCGGTTTTGATTAATTTGTTTAATCGGTTTTGTTTAAGAGTAAAAAAAAAAAACACTCTAAGTACTTTTTGTGACTAGCAATATGATGTTGGTACTATAAATCTTTATATTACTGTATAGTTTTTGTCTGAATTTCTCGGATGAGGAGTTACCTTTATGTACATGGGCTAACAGAGCATGTTTCGTGCAACAGTGAGATCCAAAGGTGAATTGGCATGGCCAAGGATGCATTTCAGCAGCTGGGTAGAGGACTGAAAAACAGAAAAATTTTGAAAACAAATAAAAGAATATTGAATTATGTGATGTCTGTTCTTCAATATGGCAGTGAATGTTAAACATTCTTCTTGAAGATAAAGGAGGAACTTGAAGCAAGCAAAAATGTGGTTCTATTGAAAGATACCATGGACTGAACATGTGAGCAACAAAAAGGTTCTGGAGAGGATGGAAAGGAAACTAATACTTAACCTCAATAAAAGATAGCTGAAGTTCAGGAAGAGACAACTGACAACTGAAGTTCCTGGGACATTCAATAAGGAAGAAGAGCTTGGAGAATCTGATACTGACTGGCCAAATAGAAGAAAAAAGAGACAGAGGAAGGCAGTGGATAAAATATTTGAAGGGCCTGAGCAGGTGGATGACTGAACAGGGGTTGCCAGGAGTAACAGGAGCAAACATACTAAGATAGGGAGACGTGGAGAACCATGATCGCCTACTTCCTGAAGGGACAGGACACATAGAAGAAGTTGTTCCTGGGACATGTAATAAGGCTTGGAGAATCTGATACTCACATGTCAGGGTGAGTGAGATGGGGAAAGCAATGTATAACATAATTGATGGGCTTGAGCAAATGGATGGCAGATTAGTATTAGGAAGGAGTAACAGAAAGCTTATTAAGAGCTGTTAGAGATAGTCAGTTCAGTGCTATATGTGATACACACTTTGGCGATCATGTCTCGAAAGAGACATGACTGACTGGGCAGAAGATGTATCCCGCAGTAGATTGCCATTGCTTTCTGCAGTCAACTGGTTGCCAGCCAAGGCTATAGAACCCAATATGTCCCATTATTTAACCCATAACTGGAAAGAGGAGACGGATTAATATCTTTTCCAAGGGTATTTGTGCATAAGTGAATGCAAGGAATCTAACTGAAATTTGAACTCGGCTCCCCGATTTGTCATTCCGAGTTGATATCAATTGCATCACAACACACAAGGGATAGGGAGATGTGAAAAGCTATGATCACCTACATCCTGAAGGGACATGACATATAGATCTTTTGTTGTAGCATCTAAGTGAATGTAATGAATTTAGCTGGAATTTTGACTTAACTCTTCCATTTCTCAATCTGAGTTGCTATAAATTACACCTCTGCACATCAACAATATATACCTACCTGTTTCTGCAAGACCATTTTATACATATATGGATGCACAGTGGAGTAATAAATAGCAGCTCAGATTGAGGAATCAGAAACTAGTTTGTTACATACACTTACATGTTAATAGCATTGGGAAAAGTATGAATCCATCTTTTCTCTCCACCCCGTCATGACAGACCAAGTTCTCTCGTCTTGGGTAGTGAATGGTCTGGGAGAAGGACAAGTTTGAATGCAAAACCTGCAGAGGATCATTTGAAGACCTTGTGCATATTGTGTACCAGTTTTCTGTATTTGGCTTTTACAGAAAGTGTGGTTGGTTCTGCACAAACATTCTTTACTATAATCAAATGTGTGTGGGTAGTCTGTCTGTTGGTCCTGAGAATTGAGCTGCTTGACCCTCATACATTGAAAATGACAGGAGAATATAATATCTATATAGCATGAGAGGGAAAAGAGATACTGTTATTGTCATGTAGAAATAAGTGTCAACATCGACACATGTGGTTGAATGGTGATTGCCAGATAACAAATAAAACTATGAGAATAGATTATTCTACTGGAGATAATGTGACCATGATAATAACCTATATCAGGCACCAAACAGAAGTCTGGGTGAATCAGCCGGGGATCAACCGAATCTATCAACAAGATTATGAGTAGCAGTGTTCACTGTGTGTTGTGGAGTTATTCTCGCAGTGGAGGCTAGTATTTGTGCTAAAGTAGGTCCTAATAGGTTTGACGTACCAAATGTTAGGAACTTGATATAATATGTATTACGCAGAGTAATCTTGCCAGGTTGCTGACTACTTTTGTATTCAACTGTCGACTACTATCGCCCAACATAAACTGACCCTCGTTCCTCTTGCTACTCCTACTTAAAGTAGATGGAGAGTCTATTCACTATAGAAAAGGTGTGTTTCACCATAACACTGTGTGATAGTATTATTTAGTCCTTGAGTAGATTACTTAGGACTCCCAAGAATAATAAATAAATAATTGAAATAATATAATAAATAAATAATTGAAATAATATACCAAGACCTAAGATGATACAACCGTGTGATACCACAACACATGAGTAACCTTTTAGGTCACAACAATAACCAACAATGTTATAGCAGTTACATTCACTTTTATGATAATGCCCTTGGGGAAAAGCATAAATTTATTTCTTCTTCCTCCACCTACCTATGGGTTACACAGCAGAGTAGACAAGGCTCTGTAGACTTGGTTGGGAGGAATTAGTCTAAAAGAAAGAAAAATCAGAATTAAAAATCACGGAGAAAGCATTGCCCTATCTTTTCCAAAAGTTCCTTGCAATTTAGATAAAGAGAAGATTGTGAAGAGCCTTTGTCATCTCTGTCCTGACTAGACATGTGATTTTTTAATTCTTTTTCTAATAGCTGAACTCAAAACTTCATAAATGTTACCAATCAATATTATCTATTACCTTTTCAAAATCTTTGGCCTGTATTTTCTCATTCTGAATGTTATATAAACTCACAAAAACAATATAGAATGTTCATGTTATTTTTCATGGGATTTGTCTATACTTCTCAAATAAAGTGGTAATGTTCAAACTGTTGTTCTTATTTTTATTACCATGTTTACACATTTCGGCCATTGTATGCTTTGGCCTTCTTCAGGTGCTAGAAATTTTGAACCGAACCTTTTATTTCGATCACTGGGGTAGATCTCTCTGGAGAAAAGGAGATAACTACATAGCCTCCAGAAGTTGGATTGCACATGGAACAAGAACAATGTACCCCAGTGATTGAAATAAAGCGTTCAGTTCAAAATCCCTAGCACCTAAAGAAGGCTAGAATGTTTGACAGATGAAATGTCACAAACATGGCAATAAAGATTAGAGCAGTCTGAACAATGTCTATCTTGTGATATTTACAAACAAATGTCTTTTTTAAACATATGATTTTCACACCTTTCCATTCCAACTTTGATATTAATCTTTACAACAACTAAACTTGTCTTTTTTTATTTCATGATCTTCTCTCCACCTCTCTCTATTTTTTTTTTACACTATTGACATTGATTGGACTGTTGTCCTCATTGTTACAATATTCACAGTGTTCCGATCATTGTACGCAGCAACCTTCTTCAGGTGATAGGAATTTCGAACTGACCCTTTTTCATTCAGTGGGTAGATTGTTCTTCTTTCATGGGTCATGCTACTTCCAGATGTCTCAGTATCACTTATCTCCCTTTAACTAAAACTCACAAGTTTTTTTTTGTTCCCTTCTGATGTGGCCAGGTATTGAACTCATAACTCTTTGGGTCAAGTCACTAGATACAATCCAACACTTTCATTCACTGGGTTCATGTGTCTTTGTTTTAACTGTTCGTACACTGATGTACTCAACATCAATAGTGTAGATAATTACAATACCTCATCTCAGAAATATAGATAGATCCTGAAGAAGGCTAAAAGGTACAACAGTCGAAACATCATCAATATGGCAACACAGAGGAGGACAAGAGTTCAAACAATGTAAATAGTGTAAATAATTATAATACCTCATGTCAGAAATATAGGGAAATACCTCTCTCATTGTTTATATTTTTCTCTTCAATCTATATTCTTTTCAAGCTCTCTTAACTTCACTCCTTTTCTATTCATATGGTATTCCCTCTTTCTTTAATCTTTTTGCTATTTCTTTAGCTCTTACCAAATTTTATCTTTTTGCTATTTCTGCTAAACTCTGTTCTGCTAAACTGTTCTACTAAACTCTTTTCTACTAAACTCTTTTGGTACATTATATACTGCTTTCCTCCATTCATTTTGCCTTCAATCTCTCCTGTGTGTATCAGTTTCCCTAGCCTTCTTTCCTCATTATTTACCCTAGAAAATTTGACTGTTCTTTTCTGATGCTACATATGTTTGTTTTTTTTTTAGTTCTTTTTTTTTAATCTAAAACTTTGTTTTTGCTCACGTGTCCAGTCCATGGTATTTTCAGCAACCTTCTGTAGAAGCACATTTCTGTTGCTTCAAGTCTCTTGATGCTTACAATATTGTTGCCACATATGATCCAGTGCCCTTGCTATTTTCATTCAGCTCCTTGACAGAGTAAAGAAGAAAATAAAAAAAAAAAAAACAAGAAGTACCAGCAATATTATTGACCCGTGAGATTTCCTCCCTGCGTCTCTACTATTGATGTTAAGGTCCATGAACCTACAGGGAAAGCAGTGGATAACATATTTGAAAGGCCTGATCAGGTGGATGACAGGTGTGTGGTGTAACAGGAGAAAGTGTGATAAGAGCCACCAGGGATAGGGAGATGAAAAGCCATGATCGCCTATGTCCTGAAAGGACAGGGCACATAGAAGAAAAAAGTTTCTACTATAAATACTTTCATGGTAATTATTCAGATGATTTCTTTGCTATGGTACTTAGACTTTTGGAATTTAAGTACAGTGCTAGATTGGCATCAGGCTCTCATTAATTTACAGTTGTCCTGGCTAGATGTAACCATAAGTTCTATGCTAAGTTTTTCTCACTTGTGGAACTCCCATCCATCCCCACTTTCCAGCCAACTTCAATCTGCAAAAATTTAAATGCAATGTCAATCACTATCTACTGTCCCTTTGATTACTCTTTTTCTATTCCTGTTCATTATTAATGATTCTGATCATAATTCTTCCATACCTTTTAACCCCTTGAGTCTTATTTGCTTTACTGCTTTGCATGGGATGTTACCAAAAAAAAAATTCTCCATCACATTTATAAAAAATTTTTCCTGCCGCTTATTGCTATTCAAGGCTTCGCAGTTAGAAAATAACGCTGATTCCAGCTCATAATCAAACATACTACACTCCGTTCTAGGAAGGACTGACAGATTAAATGATTTGTTTCTTTATGGTTTATCAACCTTTTGTCGCTTATTTAAAGCTGAAACCCATTTCAGATTGTAAGAATAATATTTTGCAAGCAAATGTTTCTTGAGAATAATAATTTTTTTTTTTTTTTAAACACAAGTCCTAATTTATATTGGACTGTTGTCCTCAATTTCATTGCCACATTTACAATGTTTCAGCCATTGTTTGCTGTAATCTTCTTCAGGATAATTAGAATTTTGAACTGAACTCTTTATTGTAATCACTGGGATATATTGTTCTCATTGCATGAGCCATGCCACTTCCAGATGTCTCGGTTATCTCCTTTAACTGAACTTTCTAACTTGTATTTTTGTTTACTACTGCTGTAGCCAGGTATTGAATGGGAATGATCTACTAGAGTGATTGGAAAGGGTCCAATTAAAAATAATCCTAGTCACCTGAAGAAGGTCGGATCATACAACAGCCAAAACATTGTAAACATGGCAACAAAGATGAGGATAACAGTCCAAAAAAATGTAAATAATTACAATTCCTCATCTCAGAAATCTAAATCTAAACTTCTTTATAAATGGAACTTTGTGTGTCCATTACCTATAGACTCCGAAACGACTGAACCGATTTTCTTGAAAATTCACACAGTTGTACTATAAGCGTCTATGAGTTTTCTTAGCTAGGTTTTGTGTCGAGGTACCACAGATAAATATCAAATCAATAATCGAAAATGTCAGGTTATAGGAGTGGTCCGATTTTAATCAAATTGAATACTCCTAGACAGACATAAGAAACAATATATTTAGAAGTTTCAAGGTTGCAGTTCTTACAATAGTACAGAAAATTGATAATATATATATGTATATAAAAGGCAAGATGTTTGTGTGCGTGTCTGTATGTCTTTTATACAAATCCACAATTTTTGTCAGATTCTCACCAAACTTCACACAAATATTCTTTAGAGCTGAGTCTGAGCTCCAGGACCATGGATTAGTTTTAAAGCTTTCATTACACCCGAGCAATGCCGGGCTATACTGCTAGTATATATATATATATATATATATATATATATATATATATATACATACATACTAGGTGCGATTGGTAAATTGTCGCATTTTATTATTTCAAATATTCTTTAGGCTGAGTCTGAGCTCCAGGACCATGGATTAGTTTTAAAGCTTTCATTACACCCGAGAAATGCCAGGTTATACTGCTAGTAGATGAATGTACAAGTCCTCCTATTTAATACGTATTATGTGGATTCATACTTTTCTCAAATGTATTTATGCAAAAGTTAATATAATGAACCCAGCTGGAATTCTCAGTGGCTTTATTGCCTTGTTTGGGATGTAATGATTATGTAAAAAATTGTTTTTGCATATTTCCAATTTCAATCCTGCTTCTAATGTCATTGTTTTTGTTCAGCCAATTATGTTGATACTCTGCCCCTTACCTGGTGCTATGCCAAATCATTTTAGTCTAGCATTAGTAAAGAGTTTATTTGCACACTATTTTTGTTTTTTCTTTTTGTTCATGGTCCACCATTCCCCCCCCCCCACTCTTGTCTGTTTAAAAAAAACAAATGACTAAAAAATAGATTAGATGAAACTTTTGTTTTGGAGATTAGACAAAGAGAATGCAAAGAACAAAACTAAACAAAAAAAACAACCTTCTTCATTAGAATGTTTATGTTTGCTTTGTGTTGAATTTTTGTGTCCGCTAATGGGGGTTCTGTTCATGAACTGGTGGAAAGGTGGAGACAAAATAGCAGGAAAAAAAATGTCGGTGAATGGGTGGGATAAAAACAATTTTTTTTTTCTTCTTTAAATTGTTCAGTAAAGGGAAAGAGTTTTTAAATAAGTTTGTCAACAGAGTTAAAACAGAAAAATATAAAAAATACAGCAGCTATTTTTCTCAAATGTTTTAATGTATTTTTCATTTTCGTTTTTTTTGTTAAAAAAAAAATTAGACAGAGTTGCAAATGAAATAAACAAAAGAATCATTTGAAACGAGATTAAAGTTTTTTTTTCTCAAATGGAAAAGACTAATTAGAAATTTTAAAACTTTTCTAAATGAGTTGAAACAAAGTCCTTGAAATTAGGATTTTTATTTTTTTTTGTTAATACCATTCGCATTTGAAACCCATTCTTTTATTGTCCTTTCTCAAAGTTTTCACATTCTCTTTCACTCTCAGTAACCCCTTGTTTTTTTAGTGGCATTATTAGCTTATGAAGTGAAATGATTAAAAACTTTGTTCAATTTTTTGCTATAAATATTATTTTAATGGAGACATGTTTGTGTTGGTGCACTTGAATTTTTTTTTTTTTTTAAGCTATAGCAACTCAAACCAGTATCAGTCAGTTAAGTGGCAAGACTGATACATGCTTGGGTGATCATGTCTCTTTTGAGACATGACTGACTGGGCAGAATGTTTTCCTGCAGTAGGTTTCCATTACTTTCTGCAGTAGAGTGGTTGCCACCTACAATCTCTTCCTATTTAACCCATAGCCGGGGGAAGAAGAGATGGATTATTGCCTTTTCCAAGGGTATTTGTGTGTAAGGGAATTCAACTGGAATTAGAACTCAGCTCTTTGATTGCTTGTTCTGAGCTTTTTCCTTTTTTTTTTGTCCTTTTCTTTTTTTTGTCCTTTTCTTTTTTTTTTGTCCTTTTCTTTTTTTTTTGTCCTTTTCTTTTTTTTTTTTGTCTCACTCTTATTGAGTGTATTAAACTGTTTGTGGATGAGTGATAGTAGTCATCTACTTTGTTTGTATGAAAGATTTTTAAAGCAACGGCGAACACGTGTGTGCATGCTGGAAGTGAAAACTGCACTATAGCTTGTCACGTCACTCAAGACCACACGATATAATTGTCATATTTGATAATGGCTGATGTAAGCCGAAAGCTCAGAAAGTATTAAATAAAAAACGTATCAATATTGTGATTTTCTTTCCTTTTTCAACGATAATCCTATTAAACTTATCAGACGATATGAAAAGAAAATACATAAAATAAATTGACAAGACTTACCTATATTATTTAATGAAACATGCATCAATGAAAAAATACTGCCTAAATACACACTACATATATATTTCATTGATTATGGCCAATAGTCACTTAAGTGCCATATGTGATACACGCTTGGGTGGTCATGTCTCTTTCGAGACATGAGTGACTGGGCAGAATATTATCCCACAGTAGGTTGCCATTGCTTTCTGCGGTAGACTGGTTGCCAGTCAAGGCTATAGAACCCAGTCTGCCCTGTTATTTAACCCATAACTGGAGGGAAGAGACAGATTAATACCTTTCCCAAGAGTATTTGCCTGTAAGTGAATACAAGGAATTCAACTGGAATTCGAACTCGGCTCCCTGATTTCTCGTTTCGAGCCGTTATCCACTGCACCACAATGCACATCCAATGGCCAATAAGGAAGATTTAATTTTTTTATGTTTTTCCAGCATTATGGCATTTTCATTTTGTTAGAGATAAGGAATATAAAAATGATCCATAATTTTTATCCAAGTGCTTTCAGCCACTTTCATAGCCATTTTCAAAGGTATTTATGACTTGGTTCTTATTTTTTTTACCTCATTTTCTAACTTGTGTAGTATTTTAATTTTTCTTTTGAAAAAAAGTGTTCATTCCAAGTTCTCACATAGAAAAAAAATGCATATTTTCTTTAATAGGTCATTCCAGTTTAGCTCTGTCTGGCTGGTTTCCATGGCCAAACTGGTAGGGGCTTATTTTGGCTCAAAAAGTGGTTTCTCTGATTGGAAAAATGATGCAGGTTCAACTCCTGTTGGAGACAGGACTTTTTTTTTTTTAGTAAGGCTTCTCAATTTAAGCAGGTTTTTGTTAAATAAAATAATAAACAGCGATGTGCCCACTAAAAAAATCAATTGTAAGAAATAACGTTGTATGAAAACGATCTATGTTAGAATTAAGGTTTTTTCTATGTAAAAGTTTGTTTCAATGTACACTAAACCATCTTATTTGAAAGGTTAAAAGCTTGACATAGGTCAAGAAAGTCATCTATTTTATTAAATGTGTGTAATGATTCACATTTACAGATGAAAAATAAAAAGCATTATAGAGGTGGTGACATTGTCAGTCTCTGGATATTAAGTTGTTTGTGTCGATGAGCTGCATTTTTGACTGATGGTAACCTGTTGCAAAGTCTTGTAGTTGAAAGATGAACTGGAAAGTTTTTGCATATGCTCAAATCAACAGCAATAGATAGAAAATTTCACTTTTATATTGCATGTTTTTTTATATTGCAGTGATTAATATCACTATTATTTTTATATTGCATGTCTTTTTTTTTTCTTTCTTTTGAGCTTTTCTATTTGCGGCTTCTTTTGTGTGATTTTAATATTTCTGTTTATGTCTTGACACATTTTAAAGGCCATGCTTTTTCAGAACAGGGACAATCCTATCTCTCTAAAGATTGCTTCTTTTTTTTTTCCTTGGTAGTATTAATGGAATGGTTTGCTACATGCTTTTGAAGTCAAACTAGTCCTTTTCCTAGACTAGCTGCCAGGCAAGGCTTTAGAACCCTATGTAGCTTATTTAATTCACAAAATATGAACGCATGAAATTATCCAAGAACAACAGTTTGAAAGTGAGCATAATGGTCAGGTTCATATTTGAACTGTGCTCGCTGGTTCCCCATTCCGCACTGATAACCATCTCGCTACTTAATTATTAAAGTTGAATATTTATAGAAATCCGAAGTAAGGGCAATTATTGCATGAGAAATCATGATGGTGGCAATTTCTTTTCTGAGAAATCTTGACTTTTGGGAGTAGAAATCTGATATTTCTTGAAAATGACATTGACTAGCTGAAAATTTATTAAAAGAATTTTTGCACTATACTCCATTTTAAAGATTGACCTAACGATTATGTTTTGCAATTTTTTTATAATATTGCAAGAGGTGAGAAATGAAAAATGACAATATTACCAAATGTAATTTTTCACAGCTAAATGATATACTTAATAAATAAAATGCCTTCTCAGTAAAAGGAAAAAAAGTCACATTTTCCCCCAAATCATATATTTGCAATATGACAGCAACAAAAGAATGACCTTGTAAAGGGTAGGGAAGATTCAGAAAAATTCGTAAAAGAAATTCTTCATGCGATATGAAAGTAAGTGAAAATCAGATTAAAAAAATGTATGAATTTTATGAAAATTCATAAAGAGAAAAAATTACAGTAAAATATGGTATCATAGCTTCCAAGAAATTATTTTGAAAGATCTTTTAGTATGAAACCCTGAAGTAAAATCGTTTTCTCATGTGTGGATTTTTATGGATAACTTGCACAGCCACTTATTGCTTTGCTAAGAAAACGAGTAGAAATTGATTTTGTTGGATTTAAAGTTATTTTCTTTAGTAAAACCTGTGTTACTCTAAGAGATTTGATATCCCCACTCTCTTTAAATATATTACAAAATCCCCAGAAAAAGATTTTCTTCTTTCTTTTCTTTATTTTTCTTTTTTTATTATTACTAGTTTGCAGAAGCTGAAAAAAATCCTCCAAGGTTTCTGAAATAAATTTTACAAGTAGACAACAGGATTTAAAATAACTCTTAGAACAATATTTTGTCAATATTAAAAGTGTAATTAGGTATGTTTGTTTTCCAGTTTAAATTGTAGATACTCTTTTTTATCTCTTTTTCTCTCTCTCTCTCTCTCTATATATATATATATATATATATATATATATATATATATATTGTTTGGACTGTTGCCATATTCACAACGTTTTGACAGTTATACAATCAGGCTTTCTTCAGGTGTTTGGTATTTCAAACCAAGCCTCTGTTTCATTTAATTTCATGCCTCTTCCAGATAATTCAGTGTCAGGTAATAAACTCGGAATTCTTTGGGTCAAGTTAGTCGATTCAACCAAGAATTTGTGTCGTTGATGACTTCATTGTATGAATTTTTGGAAATTGTATACCTCATGTCTCTATAATTAGTTTTTACCAGAGCTTATATTAGAACTTTCGGAGTCATTGTTTTTCTCTCAGATTCCAGATTAAGGGTTCTCATATTGTATTCATGTTAATGCTTGGCTGACAGATGACTTTTTTAGCATAGCATATGCACTGATACTTAAGTTTTTATTTTTCAGTGTTGTTCTTGGTCTGTTTTCTCAACCTCATTACACAGGGCAAAGTTATTTTTTCTTTTTCTTCCCTATAGGGTCAGCCATGCCTTATTTTGCTATTTCCTCTTTTCTTTAGGGTGTTCCTGCAGCTTTATCTTAAGTTTCGGCCTGTTTCTCATTTATAGTATCAACAGTACCCTACAATGTAACAACTATTTTTGGGACAGCTATACTGAGCATTTTCTGTTGATATGTTTTGAGGTCTCCAGTTTCAACTTATGGCTGATGTTATATGTAGCAGATGCTCCTTTACACTGTATGCATAGTGGGAGTTGAAATTGAGGTATTGTCTGGTGAATGTTGGCTTGGTATTTATGGACATCCTGAACCTATGCACAGGTTGAGATATTCTTTGAAGTATTCCATGTATATGTCAGTCATTGCTGGTGATAATGACAAGCCCATTGCTAAGCCATCGTCCTGCCAATATGTCAGTTTTCATTCCAAAGTGTTCTGTTTGTGTACTGAAACATCTCCATCGGGTAATCTATTGGTACATTCTCCTCGGGAAGAATGTTTAACAAGTCTGTCCCTGATTACCAGTAGCGCCTTCTTCGTAAGAAAAATGATGGTTGTAAAGATCTTATGGAACAACCAGCCAGTATCAACTAGAATAGAAGTTGAGTCCAACTGACCAAAAACTACCAGGGCAAATTGGTAGGTGGTTTAAATAATAATCTGAGAGATTCTATTCTGTAAGCATTGATTGGCTGATAATTTCAGTGTGTATATAGAGCTCCATAAATATTGAGCACAATATCCACACGATTGAATATTCACCATATCAGGGAGACAAAAGATAGCTATGTTGAAAGGTAAGTTATTCGACTTCTACAATAGTGAGTTTCCTATTACTTAGTCAAGTGATCTACAATAAAGCTACTTAGTGACTAGCACACAAAAACTTGGCAGCTAACAACTGGCTTTAGAGAAATTACCTCTTTGTGAATTTTAGTGAGACTATATATATATATATATGAGGTAGTTTGCAATAACATTGTAATAACTGTCTGTATGTCTTAAGTATTGTAAAAGTTTTCTAGAACAACCAGCCAGTAATCAACTAGAATAGAAGTTGAGTTCAACTGACAAAAAACCACCAGGGCAAATTGGTCAGTCAGTTAAGTGCCATACGTGAAACACGCTTGGGCGATCATGTCTCGAAAGAGACCTGACTGACTGTGCAGAAGATTATCCCGCAGTAGGTTGCCAACCAAGGCTATAGAACCCAATCTGTCCTGTTATTTAACCCATAACTGGAAGGAAGATATGGAGTAATACCTTTCCCAAGGGTATTTGCGCGTAAGTGAATGCAATGAATTCAACTGGAATTTGAACTCGGCTCCCCGATTTTCTCGTTCCGAGCCAATATCCACTGCACCACAACGCACAACCAAATTGGTAGGTGGTTTAAATAATAACCTGGGAGATTCCATTCTGTTACAGGCAAGTCCATTCTATAAGTATTGATTGGCTGACAATTTCAGTGTGTATATTGAGCTCCATAAATATTGAGCCCAATATCCACACTTTTGAATAGACACCTTCCTGCAGGGAGACAGAAGGAGACAGCCACGTTGAAAGGTAAGTTATTTGACTTCTACAAGTAAGAAGGGTTTTCTTTTCTTGATTTGGATCTGCTACAGTTTACTTCCTGTTTTTATTGTTGGGTCTTTTTCACCTTAGCTGTCATTTCTAATGAGGTCTTCCAGTTTTTCTTTATATTCTGTGATGTCCATCCCTACACTCACATGACCTTTGTCAGCTGGTAGTATGATATTATTCCTCAGTAGGGTCTTGGTTGCCACCCTCTCCAGCTTGGCTTTCTCCAGTATCTGTCTAGCTCTCCATTTTAGCTCGTTAACCTGAGCCTGAGGAATGTTCAAGGCTATTTCCTTGATTTGGGCAATGATGTCAAAGTATGGTATCTACCTGATAGTTGTTGCAAAATTTGAAACCCTTGTTCAGTAAAGATGCCCCAGAGCCACTCAGCTAGTATTTGCTGATGTTGATTACTGTCTTCACTGGGGGAGTAAGCGGGGGTTGTGCATTTTCTTCTTTCAATCTGTTTCATTTCTGCACTTGGCAAGCTTTGACTGCATCGAATTTTTGTTTGAAGAATTTATCTAGATAATGCTGGATCTTCTTTTAGTCTTCATCAGTAATTCTGTTGAAGAAGGTATTGAGCCTCTGGGAGATGTCAGTTTGTAGTTTATGCTTTATCTAATGGTTGTGTTTGAATCTTTCTCAGCCAAGAGCATGAGACAGTGAACATGGCAAAAAAGATAAGGACAATCCTCCAAACTATGTAAATATGTCTGTTTTGTTTTTTTTGTGTGTGTGTGTGTGTATATATATATATATATATATATATATATATATATATATATTTATAGAAGTTTGTTTTTTATTATAAGCTCCAATAATATTACTATATATATATATATATATATATATATATATATATATATATATATAAAAACATAAATACCATAGAGCATGCACACATATAGTTGTCTCATTTATTTCGACCAATGTGGTTTTAATTTTTTTTTTTTTTTTTTTTTTTTTTTTTTATGGAACTGAACTGCCCTGGTATCTGGTGGATTACAGCATTGAAAGTTTGTGTAGAACCAGCCATGCTTTTCAGTAGATGCGTCTAGAAATAAATGGTTTCGAGTGTGACACAAAATGCACAAAGAGTCTTTGTCAGGTCCAGAATTTAGGTATTTTCTTCTAGAGTGGCTGACAACTCTAGCTAGAAAGTTGAGTCTGCATAGAATTTAGAAGAGATAAATTCATATTTGTCCCATAGGGCATGTGAGCAAAAATTAATTTCAATTTCTCATTTTCAACCACTACCTTGAATACCCTTTTTTTATATATACATACATATATATATATATATATATATATACACGCACACACAGGTTACATTAAAAATGACAAGGTATTATGGTTAAACTTTTATGTAATTTTTCATAAATTATATAAAAATTGTCCAAATTAATAATGGCTAAAAGTATAGCCAAAAGTGCTGAGATAATCAAAACATTTAGACAGTTTTTAGATGATTTATGTCCTCAAATAAAAAAAATATCATGAGAAAAGATCATAAAAATCTTAACCATAATACCTTGTCATTTTTATTGAAACCTGCATAAAAGAGAGATCTATATATCTATATATATATAGAGAGAGAGATATTGACGAATAGGATTTCAGAACGGTAAATCAGTAGCCGAGTTCAAATTCTAGTCTTGATAATTATTCACTTACACACAAATACCATTGGCAAAATTATGACTTCATTGACTTCGACTTCATCTTCGTCTATCCTTGAGCGATGAGTTAAATAGTAGGACGGACACACGCATTCGTTAAATAGTAGGACGGACACACGCATTCGTTAAATAGTAGGACGGACACACGCATTCGTTAAATAGTAGGACGGACACACGCATTCCTTTAAATAGTAGGACGGACAAACGCATTCCTTTAAATAGTAGGACGGACAAACGCATTCCTTTAAATAGTAGGACGGACAAACGCATTCCTTTAAATAGTAGGACGGACACACGCATTCCGTTAAATAGTAGGACGGACACACGCATTCCGTTAAATAGTAGGACGGACACACGCATTCCGTTAAATAGTAGGACGGACACACGCATTCCGTTAAATAGTAGGACGGACACACGCATTCCGTTAAATAGTAGGACGGACACACGCATTCCGTTAAATAGTAGGACGGACACACGCATTCCGTTAAATAGTAGGACGGACACACGCATTCCGTTAAATAGTAGGACGGACACACGCATTCCGTTAAATAGTAGGACGGACACACGCATTCCGTTAAATAGTAGGACGGACACACGCATTCCGTTAAATAGTAGGACGGACACACGCATTCCGTTAAATAGTAGGACGGACACACGCATTCCGTTAAATAGTAGGACGGACACACGCATTCCGTTAAATAGTAGGACGGACACACGCATTCCGTTAAATAGTAGGACGGACACACGCATTCCGTTAAATAGTAGGACGGACACACGCATTCCGTTAAATAGTAGGACGGACACACGCATTCCGTTAAATAGTAGGACGGACACACGCATTCCGTTAAATAGTAGTTGGTTCTGCACAAATCTTCACCACTATAATCAAATGTGTGGTTAGTTTGGCTTTTTGGTTCTAAGAGCTAAATCCTCATACATGGAAAATGTCAGGAGAGTCTAATATATATATATATACTAGCAGTTGAGCCCGGTTTCACTTGCATAGTTTAAGGAATAAGAATAATAAAACATGATGAATTTAAATAGCAAATACTTATACAATGTCCACCCTCATCACTTGTATACATATAGATAACAATTAGGGTGTGATGGGGAGAGGCAACATATATAGATAATATAAAGTGGGGAGGATTGATTCTATATTATAATTAATATATAAACTTATCCCCGACTTGGTGGGGTGATAATATATATTTTTCTACCCCTAATTTTAGTTTTCTGAAAAATTTCAATGTGTTGCTAGTGTTTGAAAATTTTGATCTATATCTGAGCGCAACTCCCGTCAAGCTAGACCGCAAAATGCAGACACCAAGTCAAATTTATCAAACAAATACTTACAAAACATCCACCCTCATCACTATATATATATATATATATATATATATATATATATATATAGAGAGAGAGAGAGAGAGGGAAACATTGAAAACGAAGTGGAAAAAAATTTCTCTTTATTCCAATTAAGAAATTTCTCAGTATTTTTTAAAATAATTGAATATCATGTTTCGGTTGTTTTTAGATTGGGCTGAGGATTTTTCAACAGCCATCATATTTACAAAGTAACTTATTATAGTCATAGCTATTGTTATTGTTGTAACCTTGTGTAGAAGTTAAATAACTTACCTTTCAACATGGCTGTCTTCTTTTGTCTCCCTGCAGGAAGGTAAATATTCAAGAGTGTGGATATTGTGCTCAATATTTATGGAGCTCAATATACACACTGAAATTATCAGCCAATCAATACTTATAGAATGGACTTGCCTGTAACAGAATGGAATCTCCTAGGTTATGATTTAAACCACCTACCAATTTGCCCTGGGAGGTTTTTTGGTCAGTCAAACCCAACTTAGTTTCTTGATTTCGTCCTCTGGGTGGAATACAGCGACCTCTTTGTTTTGAGGGTAGGTTGGGTCCAGCTAACACAATGTTTATGTTGTTATTTTGTTTGAAATTTTATTTAGGGTTTTGTGTCATGCCCCTCCCCCTTTGTCATTTCATGTCGAAAATTTTTATATATTTTTGCAATTTATTGTAAATATTGTACATTGTCAAATTTTTATGTACATTGTGGGGAATTTTTAGGTCCCCGGAATGCGTTGTGGTATTTTGGTGCATGGCAGTATGAGTGTTGATGGACAAGTTCTTTTGGTGATTGAGAAAAATTGTAGCATGTGTCTGGGTCGTGAAAGAGATTAGCTAGGTATAAGATAGATTACTGAAGACCATCCTCAGTTTTGTTTCCCCCTCCCTTTTTGGCCTTGTGCCACAATTGTAATTTTGTTACAATAAATAAACAGTCAAACCCAACTTCTATTCTAGTTGAGTACTGGCTGGTTGTTCTAGAAGAATTTTACACTTTGTTAATTATTGTTGTAACCTAAACGGTTACTAATATGTTGTGGTATCACACAATTATATTGTTTTGGGTCTTGGTATATTACTTCAGTTACTTGTAGATATGTAGTAATAGTTATTACTACGAGGTGATATTCCGGTATCTTATTTGCAAAATAGTTACTTATATATCTTGTGAATGGTATTGTATTAAGTGGTTCCTCCTGATAATAGATAGTATTCTCTCTTAGAAGTTCTCCTGAGTAATCTACTCAAGGACTAAATAGTAATGTCACACTGTGAACACTGCACTCTGCTATGCAGCTCTAACTAGTACGACTGCTGCTGCTGCTAATCATAATCTGGTTGATCAACCCAGGCTTCTGTTTGGTTCTTATTATAAGGTCAATATTGTGGTCACATGATGCCCAGTGGAATAATTCATTCTTATAGCTTTATTTGTTATCTGGAGATCAGTGTTCAACCATGTGTCTGTGTCGACACTCGTTTCTACATCATGGTTATTAAAATTAGTGTGATCTCTTGAATTCTTAATTCATTTTAAATATGTTTTTACTATAAAGTTGTTTCTTTTTTTTCTAATATAAAGTTATTTATAACAATAAAGCAAATTGTTCTATTTTATTGACATTCTTTTATTTTATATAATTTACTTCTTTATAGTTTGCTTAATAATATCAATCAGTTATTGTTATAAAAAGGACTAAAAGTAATCACAATAAGTAGTTTATACATGAACTTCTGAGTGAGACAGACTGGTAGTATTTTCTTTGAATAAATGATTGTTCTGAGATCTGATCATGAAAAAGAGATATAAGAAACAAGCTGCAAAAATCCAGTTTTAAAATTGATAAATACATGTTTTTATGTCCTTTTCTTGATTGCCATATTCACAGTGCTTTGACTGTTGTATGCTTCATCCTTCTCCAGGTGATTTGAAATTTTGAGCTAAGGCTTTTATTTGTCTTTACTTCTGAAATGAGGTAGCATTTACATTATTTACACTGTTTGAACTGTTGTCCTCATCTTCATTGCCATGTTAATGATATTTCGGCCATTGTATGCTCCAGCCAACTTCAGTTGCTAAGACTTTTGAAGTGAACCCTTTATTTTGATCACTGGGGTATATCATTCTCATTCCATGTGCAATACCACTCCCAGATGCCATGTAGTTATCTCCCTTTAACTCAACTTATTTGTGGATATAGGTATTAGTTAGTTCCAGTGTCGTCTTCTATGTGCCCTATCCTTTCAGGACATAGGCGATCATGGCTCTTAATGTTTTTATTCTGTTACTCCACACAACCCCCATTCCATCATCCACCTGATCAGGCCTTTCAAATATATTATCTACTGCCTTCTTCTGTCTCTTTTTCCTTCTATCTGGCCTGTCAGTATCAGGTTCTCTAAGCCCTCCTTCCTCATTGCATGTCCCAGGAACTTCAGTTGTCTCTTCCTGATGCTCACTGTTAGTTTTCTTTTCAATGCCATTCTTTCCAAAACCTTATCATTGCTCACATGTTCTGTCCATGATATCCACAGCATCCTTCTGTAAAACCACATTTCTGCAGCTTCAAGTTTTTTCCTCATCTTCGATGATATTGTCCAGCATTCACTGCCGTATTGAAGAACTGACATCACACAGCAATCTAGGTAATCTCTTCTTTGTTTCTAGGGAAATTTTCCTGTGTCTTAGTACTTTACTCAGCTTCTGAAATGTCATTCACCATGCCAATTTACCTTTGGATCTCTGTGTAACTTTCCATCTCCTGTTATATCGTATCCTCTTGACCCAAAAAGTGGTGAGTTCAGTACCTGGTTACAGCAGTGGTAAACAAATAACTTTGAGAAGTGAGTTAAAGGGAGATAACAACATGGCATCTGGAAGTGGCATCACACATAGAAATATGCCATGTCCTTTCAGGATTTAGGCGATCATGGTTCTCCACATCTTCCTATCCATTGTAACTCTTAATATCCTGTCTTGGTTTACCTCCCACATACTGCTCTGCCATCCTTTTGCTTACAACTGTCAAGTATCACACGTGTTGTTTTCCCCTGTTTCTCTCCCATTTCTCTCCCTCTATCCATCCTGTGAGTATCAGATTCTCCAAGCCATCCTTCCTCATTACATGTCCCAGAAACTTAAGTTGTCCTTTTTATTTCCATTCTCTCCTAAACCTTGTCATTGCTCACATGTTCAATCCATGTTAAATATGGAGTAAATCTGACAATGATAATAGGAATAAATATGTGATAAAAAAATTGCTTTTTTTTTTTTTTGGTTTTATTTTGTATACAAATGGTCTCATGCCATAATAAAAGACAGTAATGTATTTATATCGATATGCCATCTAAAATGATGGCAACATATAAACTGATGTACCTATTATTGAGTTTCTTGTATTGAGACATGAGAAAAAATTAATCCAAACCCCCTGAGTATGTCAGAGGGGTGTGTGTGTGTGTATATATATATATACACACACACACACACATTAAAAATTAATGTTATTAAAAATTGCCTGAAGACACCACTCATGGTAGAAACCAAGGCAGTGAAATAACTCATTTAAAAATGAAAAAAAAAAAAATATATATATATAATGGTCTTTATTAACAAAGTGATATATATTTGAATACCCAACATAGTTATTGCAAAAGATGGAACAAGGCATTTCTAAGAATCTTCTAGAACAACCAGCCAGTAATCAACTACAATAGAAGTTGAGTTCAACTGACCAAAAACCACCAGGGCAAATTGGTAGGTGGTTTAAATAATAACCTGGGAGATTCCATTCTGTTACAGGCAAGTCTATTCTGTAAGCATTGATTGGCTGATAATTTCAGTGTGTACATTGAGCTCCATAAATATCCACCATTTGTCTTTGGGCCATATAGCATCATTAATTTTAAAGCTCATTGGGGGTGTTTTTTTAGGCCCCTGGAATGCTGTGTGGTATTTTGGTGTATGGCGGTATGTATATAGATGGATAAGTGCTTATGGTGAAAGAGAAATATTGTAACGTGTATCTGGGTCGTGAATCAGATTAGATAGGTATAAGATAGTGGCAGACCAACCCAAGTTTTCTTCCCCCTCCCGTTTTTCGGCCTTGTGCCACAATTGTATATTTTATGCAATAAATAAATGTCTTTGGGCCATATAGGGACATGTATTCAGTTACAACCCTGTTTATTTTTGTCTGCCAACTGGACGCTAGTTGGAAGCATCAGGAAGGTGAGTCTCACAATCTTGAATGTTCACCTTCCTACAGGGAGACAAAAGAAGACCACCATGTTGAAAGGTAAGTTACTTGACTTCTACAGCATTGTTAAAGAGCGAACATGTGGTCACAGCTTTCAGAACTAGCAGTAAAGAGAATGAACTGAGCTGCTGTCTTGCTTTTGTCTTTCTCTTTCCATGAGTGTAACAGGAGATTGTATATATATATATATATATATATATATATATATATATAATGGTCTTTATTAGAGATGATATAAAACCATGTACATGTTTAATTTGTAATGGAGAAGTGCAATTTTGTAACTGATGCGTTTGTGAACTTATAAATAAATAATTTCAACACGTGAATGTTTTGCATATATATTAATGTATTAAGAACAACATAGCTCATAAAATAAGATAAACTGGTATTTACATGTATACGGATAGCTCAAAAGAAAAAAAATGTGCTTAACTATCGTATGTGTGATTGCATGTGATATGCCACATGGTTGTGTGAAATTAATAATCAGCTTGCTATGCCAATTGGTCTTCTCAAAGAGGAAACTTGGACATTTCCTCTACCGGCTCTATTCTGGAGCAAAAAGAGCATGTCTGTTTCTTTTTATAGATTTATTGGCAGTCATTTTGGCAGACAAGATAGAATAATCCACACAGGTCTAAATCTAATCTAAACTTATTTATAAATGGAACTTTGTGTGTCTATTACCTGTAGACTCCGAAACGGTTGAACTAATTTTCTTGAAAATTTACACAGTTGTACTATAAGTGTCTGCGAGGGTTCTTAGCTAGGTTTTGTCGAGGTACTCCTGATAAATATCGATAATCAAAAAAATCAGGTTATAGAAGGAGTGGTCTGATTTTAATCAAATTTGATACACTTATAGACAAAGACATCAGAAACAATATTCAGAAGTATGCAGAAAATATATATATATATATATATATATATATATATATATATAAAAGGCAAGATATTTGTGTGTGTGTGTCTATCTCTCTGTCCTTTTTTTTTATTTTAGTTTTTGCTTCGGGTTTGGCTCTATGTAAGTATAATTGTACTTCTTAGTCTCAGCCATGATACCATTTACTCAGAGGACTAATTTAGCCTTCAAAATTCAGTTTACGATGAAAAAAACTTATTTGATATCGATACCAGGAAATCAAAATTTGACTTAAACCATTCATTTTTCATTTAGTCTATGGTTTCACTTTAACTGGAAACAACTATTGTTTTTTAGTCTTTCGTGCCAATGTCCAAAGAGTCTGAGCTCCAGAACCCTGGATTAGTTTTAAAGCTTTCATTACACCCAAGCAACGCCAGGCTATACTGCTAGTTAATTTATAAAACCGCATTAACCAGCGTGCCTATTTCTTGCAAATAGAAGAGCAGCAATGAAATCTACTTTCAACAGATTTGTTCTTTGGACAATCATAAATTACATATTCACAGGACCTTGGAATTTTCGTCAGATCATATATATTCAGTCAATTAAGTGCCATATGTGATACACGCATGGGCGACATTGACTTAAAAGAGACATGACAGTGAGAAGATGATTTTCCTGCAGAAGGTTGCCATTACTTTCTGCAGTAGACTGGTTGCCAACCATGGCTATAGAATCCAGTACTGTCCTTTTACTTAAACCATAACTGCAGGGAAGAGATGGATTAATACCTTTCCAAAGAGTATTTGCATATAAGTGAATGCAACAAATTCAATTGGAATTTGATATTGACTTAAAAGATTTCAGGTGCAGTATGTGCATTGGTGGTGTAGTGGATATTGACTCAGAATGAGAAACTGGAGAGCCAAGTTCCAATTCAAGTTGAACTCGTTGCATTCACTTACATGCAAATACCCTTGGAAAAGGTATTAATCTGTCGCTTCTCTCTCCAGCTATGGGTTAAATAGCAAGACAGCTTGGAATCTATAGCCTTGGTTGGCAACTAGTCTACTGCAGAAAGTAATAACAACCTACTGTAGGAAAATCTTCTGCCCAATCAGTCATGTCTATTTCAAGACGTGATGGACTAAGTATGTATCCTGTATGGCATTTAACTGACTGAATACATAATAAGAAAACTGTATGTATCAGTAATGTATCACTGTATATATTGTGGGTGGCTGGTCTTCCATATCTAACACCCTTCTTGTATGTGCGTGTGATTAATGAAGAATATCCTCTGCTTAAAATTTCATTTGGTCAGCGAGAGAACTTTCATGAACATTCCGGTCCTAGGCATGATGGTAAACTGCATCTGGCAACAAGGCCGCTGATTGGGAGGTTATAAGGAGCATGGAACCACCTCTTAATTGCTGTTGTTCCTAGGTCCACCTGGGTGGTAGCACCTGTTAGGTTCCCAGCTATGGGCAAATAGTTAACCCCCAAACTGGGATCAAAACACTATGAAAGTATGAAAAAATAAACTTTTATAGAAATATTTACATAAAAATAGACTTTTATAGAAAAATATACATTTTTGAAGAAAAAATATTACCAACATTACACTCTGAAGTAAAAATTATTACCATAATACATTTTTGAAAGAAAATATTCTCAGCAAAACATTTTTAAATACAAAACTAGAAGACATTTTCAGTTTCTAAAATAAAAAAGAATAAAAACAAAAAATGTTCATTAAAATCTGACTAAATCATCCTTCTCACTATAACCAAACATTAAAAAAAATACCTTAAAACCCCACCTTTTTGGCATTAAATAACCCAGAGAGGTTGATATGCCATTAAACAAAACTCAAACTTTATCAGACAAATAAAATTTGAGTGTGATGTCACTCAATACAGTGACAAAAGTGGCAGTCATTTTTACATGCACCAAACCAGATAAATCTGTCTCGTTCAGCATGTGGCACAGGTTAGAAGCATGTAGTGCAGCTTCTCCTCAGGGAATATATCTTCCTCAAGATAAAAAAGAAAGAAAAAATCTCAAGTTGGCAGCCCTGAATCTGGGAAAACCCAAAACTTGCTGATTTGTCGTCACTTGGAACATCGATGAATCCGATCCACTTGAATCTGGAGTCATAAACATATTTTCTCCAGAAACCAAAAAAAAAAAAAAAAAAAAAAAAAGGCTTGGTGTGTAGATATGCTATGTTTTTCTCTCTATGGTGGTTACATGTTTATATATATATATATATATATATATATATATATATAGTTTCTTTTATGACTCCGTGGTATAGTCTCATTGAACTGAGAACAAAGTACATTTGTCATTCTTTTCTCTTTTTCTTTTTTTTTCTTTTTTTTTCTTTTTTTTTCTTCTTCTTTTTTTTTTTTTTTTTTTTTCTAGCCATTCTATTCCATCCATGAAATACAGTGCTGCTA
>JBBBDQ010000729.1:1722500-1725000 GCA_037127315.1 Ascarosepion bandense
TTGAACTAAGATCTCTTACGCAGAACATTAGCTATAATCATAAAAACCGATAAATATTTGTGTATATTTTAAATAAAACAAAACTGTTTCAAGCAAGCAGATGTTGGGAAATTATAATGTGAAATATTAATATTGGATTTGCTTCGAAAGAAACAGAATTCAAAATATCAAGGAAGATTCTGTTTATTAAAATTTATTGAAAGGAAATTGTACTTGTCAAAAGCACCAAATGTATTTAAAGGTTATACATCTGAATTACTGCAGAATTTGAAGTGAAGAAAATAAGATATTATCAACAATTGCCAATGGAAACGATGATTAGCATAAAATGTGTATGTGAGGGTGTTTCTTAAGGTGCTCAGTTTCAAATTCCTAGCACCTGAAGAAGGCTGGAGCGTACAACGGCCGAAATGTTGTACAAATGGCAACAAAAATGAGGACAATAATTCCGAATAATGTAAATACTGTAAAAATTATATTTTTATTTATTTTCTTGAAAGTGATGAGTGATTCTTTTGATATTTGATGTAGCAAATAGCAGATATTGATAGCAGTCTGAAGAAATGTCTGTTTAAGTAAGACCATAATAGAGATAGTAGTAATGTTAGAAATTAGGTCAGATGTCAATCTACTGTATTCTTTTGGGCCCTGGAGCAGAGTAGAAATGTCGGCCCTGGAGCAGAGTAGAAATGTCGGCCCTGGAGCAGAGTAGAAATGTCGGCCCTGGAGCAGAGTAGAAATGTCGGCCCTGGAGCAGAGTAGAAATGTCGGCCCTGGAGCAGAGTAGAAATGTCGGCCCTGGAGCAGAGTAGAAATGTCGGCCCTGGAGCAGAGTAGAAATGTCGGCCCTGGAGCAGAGTAGAAATGTCGGCCCTGGAGCAGAGTAGAAATGTCGGCCCTGGAGCAGAGTAGAAATGTCGGCCCTGGAGCAGAGTAGAAATGTCGGCCCTGGAGCAGAGTAGAAATGTCGGCCCTGGAGCAGAGTAGAAATGTCGGCCCTGGAGCAGAGTAGAAATGTCGGCCCTGGAGCAGAGTAGAAATGTCGGCCCTGGAGCAGAGTAGAAATGTCGGCCCTGGAGCAGAGTAGAAATGTCGGCCCTGGAGCAGAGTAGAAATGTCGGCCCTGGAGCAGAGTAGAAATGTCGGCCCTGGAGCAGAGTAGAAATGTCGGCCCTGGAGCAGAGTAGAAATGTCGGCCCTGGAGCAGAGTAGAAATGTCGGCCCTGGAGCAGAGTAGAAATGTCGGCCCTGGAGCAGAGTAGAAATGTCGGCCCTGGAGCAGAGTAGAAATGTCGGCCCTGGAGCAGAGTAGAAATGTCGGCCCTGGAGCAGAGTAGAAATGTCGGCCCTGGAGCAGAGTAGAAATGTCGGCCCTGGAGCAGAGTAGAAATGTCGGCCCTGGAGCAGAGTAGAAATGTCGGCCCTGGAGCAGAGTAGAAATGTCGGCCCTGGAGCAGAGTAGAAATGTCGGCCCTGGAGCAGAGTAGAAATGTCGGCCCTGGAGCAGAGTAGAAATGTCGGCCCTGGAGCAGAGTAGAAATGTCGGCCCTGGAGCAGAGTAGAAATGTCGGCCCTGGAGCAGAGTAGAAGTCATAAAATGATTATAAATCAAGAAAAGCAAATTGAGTTGAAAAATAACATTTTATATATCCACATATCAATAAAGGTTTCTACAATAAATGTAATCCTTTACATATTTGGTCCAATGGACATTAAAATGTTCATGGCAATAAAATGCTGAAAAGAGAATTAATACTTGAGTATGTGAGGGTGTCTAACATATACAAAAAGCAATTCTGATAGAATAAGTCCTGCCCAGTGTCATTGGGGGTTAGAACGTATGATAAAGAAATGAAACTGCAAAAACTCTGACATAAAGTAGTGAAAGAAAGCAAGAAGAGATTAAACCTCAATTGCATGAAAATAAAAGTATATGATTGTGAGCGTAAAATAACAGACTGACATGTAAATTACAAATTGGAGATACAAAATCAAACAAATATTTGAAAGCAAATTGAGATAGTAAAAGTAGTCTTCCAAAAGGTAAGCAAAGTATTAAGAGACAGGAAAAGTTTTTAGAAGCAAAGAAAAGTATAGTAAAGTTTTGTAATTTGCTTGAAGCATTGCATAAAATAGTTGTATGGGTTATGTCTTGAAGGCTGTCACAATGCGTTGAATGAAATAAAGGAAGGTAAGGAAGTGTTTGTATGACCTATTTATTAAATCAATATTTCGAGACTAAATCTCATTTTCAGAATGGCAGAGAAACCCATAAACTGTCCGAACTTCATCGTGGTCCATCTAGGAATGGCTAGCTTTGTCCGCTGCTGCTGCTGTGTGTGTATGTATGTGTGTGTGTGTATTCTAGTATGTTTTACTGTTGTGCAAAATAAGTCCTTCAATATGGTGGTGGTTCAATATGGTGGTGAATTCTTGACAATCACCTC
The DNA here is from genome assembly GCA_037127315.1 of Ascarosepion bandense. Lineage (NCBI taxonomy): Eukaryota > Metazoa > Mollusca > Cephalopoda > Sepiida > Sepiidae > Ascarosepion > Ascarosepion bandense. The sequence continues at coordinate 1,724,948 of JBBBDQ010000729.1, forward strand.
ACAGCTGAAAACTTGAAGCAAAAGAAAATGTTTTCTACAGAAGGATACTGAGA
>JBBBDQ010000729.1:1727500-1735000 GCA_037127315.1 Ascarosepion bandense
TCTACTAAATTGAGCTTATTATGACACCCGGCCAAATATGTGAGGTGCCCTGCAGTGATCAGATGTAGTTCAACATAAAGGGTTTCTAAGTTGGTCTTGCTCATTGCACTTTAGTATGGCCTTTTTTTTTTAATTATTATATTCAGATTAGAGTAGCCCAAAACAATTACTGTTAGATTGTTATGATTGTGAAACTCCGACAAAGCCGTCAGTGTGAGATTTGATTTCCTTCATTATCGTTCATTAGTATGATTTTTTTTATTAACTTGAGATTTGCATAATACAATGGCATTATTCTGAAGTTTCCATTTCCTTTGGAGTGAATTGGTCTGTGGAAAAATCCTGCCTATCAGTTGTGCTTTAGAAAGTAATCAACTGAATTCTGGAGATTTATGATTTTAAAAAAAACTGCTAACTTTAATATTTAAACCCAGAAATATTAGCATCTACATTTTCATTAGAACATTAGAAATAATAGTGGCATAGAGATTACTTTATTTTGAGAAATAACATTTTTCAAACTATAGTTAATGCTTCTCATATGTGACATTGATATTTGACCTTTTCTCTTTACATACAATACAAATATAGTGGACTGAATATGATTAATAATGGTAATATTAGCTGTTTTCTTATGAGAAAACATCCAGCATTCAGTCTGCAGCCAGTTCCATTGTCATTTGAAATTGATAAAATCTTTCTCTTTAAACGATTTTCAAGAGAATAAGATTCTCAAGTCTAAGAGGTGTTTTCGTTTTTCATACTAGAATTTTTTGCAGCACACACCAGTATATTGAAATCTTTGGAGTATTTAGTACTGTTGAATTTATTCTAAACATTTTTTGGCAAAAATTTACAAATTGTTTTATTCAATTTCACAAAACAATTGATGGAATTGGAATAAGCTAATTTGTTTAGAAAAATACGCTGAGAAAAATACTACTTCACGGTTTAGTAACTTAAATTTTATAGGACTTCGTGGTACATAATTTTCCTTTGTAACAGCGAAGGATTCCTACAACTGAACATGTAACTATTTCTTCCTGGATATTTGTTTATAGTTCTCTCAAAAGACATGCTAAAAACAATGTTTTTGTTAAATGTTTGAATGTTATTTAACGACATATCAACCTCTGTAGGTAATTTAGTGCTAAAAAGGTAGGTTTTTAGGGATTTAAAAAAAAAATTATTTTAAAAGTTTTGTTATAGTGAAAAGATATAGATTTTGATGCAAACATTTCATGAGAAAACTCAAGATATCTCCTGCTTTTGTATTTCTGAAAAGCAGTTTATAAATGACATTTCATTGACATTATTATAATTATTTTGTTGACAGATGTATTGCTGGTACATTCATTTCCAAAACAAAAAAAAATTGCTTTTAATAGATTTAGTGTTGCTTCCCGAAAACTGTCTTGCTGGGCAACGTGTTGCTCCCGAAGACTGTCTTGGTTGGCAACGTGTTGCTCCCTGAAGACTGTCTTGCTGGCAACGTGTTGCTCCCGAAGACTGTCTTGCTTACAACGTGTTGCTCCCGAAGACTGTCTTGCTGGCAACGGTGTTGCTCCCGAAGACTGTCTTGCTGGGCAACGTGTTGCTCCCGAAGACTGCTCCGGCTTGGCAACGTGTTGGCCACCGAAGAACTGTCTTGCTTGTAACGTTGCCTTCCCGAAGACTGTCTTGCTGGCAACGTGTTGCTCCCGAAAGACTTCGTCTTGCTGGCAACGTGTTGCTCCCGAAGACTGTCTTGCTGGCAACGTTGCAGCTCCTGAAGACCTGTCCTTGTTGGCAACGTGCTGTTCCCACTGTCTTGCCTGGCAACGTGTTGCTCCCGAAGACTGTCTTAGCTGGCAACGTGTTGCTCCCTGAAGACTGTCTTGCTGGCAACGTGTTGCTTCCCGAAGACAAGGTCCCTTGCATGGCAACGTGTGTTCTCCTGAAGATCACCTTGGTTGGCAACGTGTTGCTCCCGAAGACTGTCTTGCTGGCAACGTGTTGCTCCCTGAAGACTGTCTTGCTCGGCAACGTGTTGCTCCCGAAGACTGTCTTGCTGGCAACGTGTTGCTCCCTGAAGACTGTCTTGTTGGCAACGTGGTTGGCCCCGAAGAATCGGTCTTGCCATAAACGTTCGAAGACTGTCTTGCTTGGCAAACGTGTTGCTCCCTGAAGACTGTCTTGCTGGCAACGTGTTGCTTCCCCCCGAAGACTGTCTTGCTGGCAACGTAGCTGCTCCTGAAGACTGTCTTGCTGGCAACGTGTTGCTTCCCGAAGACTGCAGTTCTTGCTTTGGCAACTGTGTTGCTCCCGGGAAGACTGTCTTGCTGGCAACGTGCTTGCTTCCCGAAGACCTGTCTTGCTGGCAACGTGTTGCTCCCGAAGACTGTCTTGCTGGCAACGCATTGTTCCCGAAGACTGTCTTGCTGGCAACGTGTTGCTCCCGAAGACTGTCTTGCTGGCAACGTGTTGCTCCCGAAGACTGTCTTGCTGGCAACGTGTTGCTCCCGAAGACTGTCTTGCTGGCAACGTAAGCGTTCCCAAGACTGGTCTTGCTGGCAACGAGTTGCTCCTATGACTGTCTTGCTGGCAACTGTTGTTCAAGGACTGTCTTGCTGGCAACGTGTTGCTCCTGGCTGACTGTCTTGCTGGCAACGTGTTGCTCCCGAAGACTGTCTTGCTGGCAACGTGTTGCTCCCGAAGACTGTCTTGTTGGCAACGTGTTGCTCCCGAAGACTGTCTTGCTTTGGCAACGTGTTGTTCAAGACTGTCTTGCTGGCAACGTGTTGCTCCTGGCTGACCGTCTTGCTGGCAACGCTGTTCAAGACTGTCTTGCTGGCAACGTGTTGCTCCCCAAGACTGTCTTGCTGGCAACGTGTTGCTCCCGAAGACTGTCTTTGCTGGCAACGTGTTGCTCCTGAAGACTGTCTTGCTGGCAACGTGTTGCTCCCGAAGACTGTCTTGCTGGCAACGTTGCTCCCGAAGACTGTCTTGCTGGCAACGTGTTGCTCCCGAAGACTGTCTTGCTAAGGTCGGTTGCTCCCGAAGACTGTCTTGCTGGCAACGTGCTGCTCCCGAATTGTCTTGCTGGCAACGTGTTGCTCCCGAAGACTGTCTTGCTGGCAACGTGTTGCTCCCGAAGACTGTCTTGCTGGCAACGTGTTGCTCCCGAAGACTGTCTTGCTGGCAACGTGTTGTTCTCAAGACTGTCTTGCTGGCAACGTGTTGCTCCCGAAGACTGTCTTGGTTGGCAACGTGTTGCTCCCGAAGACTGTCTGTTGGCAACGTGTTGCTCCCGAAGACTGTCTTGCTGGCAACGTTGCCCTGACTGTCTGCCAGTAACGTGTTGCTCCCGAAGACTGTCTGCTGGCAACGTGTTGCTCCCGAAGACTGTCTTGCTGGCAACGTGTTGCTCCCGAAGACGGTCTTGCTGGCAACGTGTTGCTCCCGAAGACTGTCTTGCTGGCAACGTGTTGCTCCCGAAGACTGTCTTGCTGGCAACGTGTTGCTCCCGAAGACTGTCTTGCTGGCAACGTGTTGCTCCCGAAGACTGTCTTGCTGGCAACGTGTTGCTCCTGAAGACTGTCTTGCTGGCAACCGTGTTGCTCCCGAAGACTGTCTTGCTGGCAACGTGTTGCTCCCGAAGACTGTCTTGCTGGCAACGCAGCCGTTCCCGAAGACTGACTGCTGGCAACGTGTTGCTCCCGAAGACTGTCTTGCTGGCAACGTGTTGCTCCCGGGTCTTGCTGGCAACGTGTTGCTCCCGAAGACCGTCTTGCTGGCAACGTGTTAGCCCCGAAGACTGTCTTGCTGGCAACGTTCCCGACACCGTCTTGCTGGCAACGTGTTGCTCCCGAAGACTGTCTTGCTGGCAACGTGTTGTTCTCGAAGACTGTCTTGCTGGCAACGTGTTGTCTTCGAAGACTCGTCTTGTTGGCAAACGGTTGCTCCCGAAGACTGTCTTGCTGGCAACGTGTTGCTCCCGGGCACTGCTCCTGCTACAACGTGTTGCTCCCGAAGACTGTCTTGCTGGCAACGTTGCTCCCGAAGACTGTCTTGCTGGCAACGTGTTGCTCCCGAAGGATTTGTCCGTCGCTGGCAACGTGTTGCTCCCGAAGACTGTCTTGCTGGCAACGTGTTGCTCCCGAAGACTGTCTTGCTGGCAACGTGTTGCTCCCCCGGGAGACTGTCTTGCTGGCAACGTGTTGGCTCCGAGACGTCCTGCTGGCAACGTGCTGTTCTCAAGGACTGTCTTGCTGGCAACGTGTTGCTCCCCCGAAGACTGTCTTGCTGGCAACTGTTGCTCCCGAAGACTGTTGTTCTGTTTGGCAACGTGAGCATGTTCTCGAAGACTGTCTTGCTGGCAACGTGTTGCTCCCGAAGATCAACTTGCTGGCAACGTGTTGCTCAAGACTGTCTTGGCTGGCAACGTGTTGCTCCCGAAGACTGTCTTGCTGGCAACGTGTTGCTCCTGAAGTCATCTAGTTGGCAACGTGTTGCTCCCGAAGACTGTCTTGCTGGCAACGTGTTGCTCCCGAAGACTGTCTTGCTGGCAACGTGTTGCTCCCGAAGCATCATTCGGCAACGTGTTGCTCCCGAAGACCCTGTCTTGCTGGCAACGTGTTGCTCCCGAAGACTGTCTTGCTGGCAAATTGCTGCTCCCGAAGACTGTCTTGCTGGCAACGTATGTTCCCGAAGATCACCGTGCTGGGCAACGTGTTGCTCCCGCACCGTCTTGCTGGCAACGTGCTCCCGAAGACTGTCTTGCTGGCAACGTGTTGCTCCCGAAGACTGTCTTGCTGGCAACGTGTTGCTCCCGAAGACGGTCTTGTTGGCACGTGTTGCTCCCGAAGACTGTCTTGCTGGCGGTCTGTTGCTCCCGAGATCATTTTGCTGGCAACGTGTTGCTCCCGAAGACTGTCTTGCTGGCAACGTGTTGCTCCCGAAGACTGTCTTGCTGGCAACGTGTTGCTCCCGAAGACTGTCTTGCTTGGCAACGTGTTGCTCCCGAAGACTGTCTTGCTGGCAACGTGTTACCCCCGAAGACTGTCTTTGCTGGCAACGTGTTGCTCCCGAAGACTGTCTTGCTGGCAACGTGTTGCTCCCGAAGACTGTCTTGGTTGGCAACGTGTTGCTCCCGAAGACTGTCTTGCTGGCAACGTGTTGTTCCCGAAGACTGTCTTGCTGGCAACGTGTTGCCTCCCCCGAAGACTGTCTTGCTGGCAACGTGTTGCTCCCGAAGACTGTCTTGCTGGCAACGTGTTGCTCCCGAAGACGTGTCTTGCTGGCAACGTGTTGCTCCCGAAGACTGTCTGGCAACGTGTTGCTCCCGAAGACTGTCTTGCCAAGAACGTGTTGCTCCCGAAGACGGTCTTGCTGGCAACGTGTTGCTCCCGAAGACTGTCTTGCTGGCAACGTGTTGCTCCCGAAGACTGTCTTGCTGGCAACGTGTTGCTCCCGAAGACTGTCTTGCTGGCAACGTGTTGCTCCCGAAGATCGTCTTGCTGGCAACGTGTTGCTCCCAGACTGTCTGCTGGCAACGTGTTGCTCCCAGACTGTCTTGCTGGCAACGTGTTGCTCCCGAAGACTGTCTTGTTGGCAACGTGTTGCTCCCGAAGACTGTCTTGCTGGCAACGTGTTGTCTCCGAAGACTGTCTTGCTGGCAACGTGTTGCTCCCGAAGACTGTTTTGGTGTTGGCAACGTGTTGCTCCCGAAGACTGTCTTGCTGGCAACGTGTTGCTCCCGAAGACTGTCTTGCTGGCAACGTGTTGCTCCCGAAGACTGTCTTGCTGGCAACGTGTTGCTCCCGAAGACTGTCTTGCTGGCAACGTGTTGCTCCCGAAGACTGTCTTGCTGGCAACGTGTTGCTCCCGAAGACTGTCTTGCTGGCAACGTGTTGCTCCCGAAGACTGTCTTGCTGGCAACGTGTTGCTCCCGAAGACTGTCTTGCTGGCAACGTGTTGCTCCCGAAGACTGTCTTGCTGGCACGTGTTGCTCCCGAAGACTGTCTTGCTGGCAACGTGTTGCTCCCGAAGACTGTCTTGCTGGCAACGTGTTGCTCTCGAAGACTGTCTTGCTGGCAACGTGTTGCTCCCGAAGACTGTCTTGCTGGCAACGTGTTGCTCCCGAAGACTTTGTCTTGTTGGCACCGCAGCTGCTCCGAAGACTGTCTTGCTGGCAACGTGTTGCTCCCTAAGACTGTCTTGCTGGCAACGTGTTGCTCCCGAAGACTGTCTTGCTGGCAACGTGTTGCTCCCGAAGACTGTCTTGCTGGCAACGTGTTGCTCCCGAAGACTGTCTTGCTGGCAACGTGTTGCTCCCGAAGACTGTCTTGCTGGCAACGTGTTGCTCCCGAAGACTGTCTTGCTGGCAACGTGTTGCTCCCGAAGACTGTCTTGTTGGCAACGTGTTGCTCCCGAAGATCAGTCTTGCCGGCAACGTGTTGCTCCCGAAGACTGTCTTGCTGGCAACGTGTTGTTCCCGAAGACTGTCTTGCTGGCAACGTGTTGCTCCCGAAGACTGTCTTGCTGGCAACGTGTTGCTCCCGAAGACTGTCTTGCTGGCAACGTGTTGCTCCCGAAGACTGTCTTGCTGGCAACGTGTTGCTCCCGAAGACTGTCTTGCTGGCAACGTGTTGCTCCCGAAGACTGTCTTGCTGGCAACGTGTTGCTCCCGAAGACTGTCTTGCTGGCAACGTGTTACCCCCGAAGACCGTCTTGCTGGCAACGCTGGCTCCCGAAGACTGTCTTGCTGGCAACGTGTTGCTCCCGAAGACTGTCTTGCTGGCAACGTGCTGCTCCCGAAGACTGCCTTGCTGGCAACGTGTTGCTCCCGAAGACTGTGTCTTGGTTGGCAACGTGTTGCTCCCGAAGACTGTCTTGCTGGCAACGTGTTGCTCCCGAAGACTGTCTTGCTGGCAACGTGTTGTTCCCGAAGACTGTCTTGCTGGCAACGTGTTGCTCCCGAAGACTGTCTTGCTGGCAACGTGTTGCTCCCGAAGACTGTCTTGCTGGCAACGTGTTGCTCCCGAAGACTGTCTTGCTGGCAACGTGTTGCTCCCGAAGACTGTCTTGCTGGCAACGTGTTGCTCCCGAAGACTGTCTTGCTGGCAACGTGTTGCTCCCGAAGACTGTCTTGCTGGCAACGTGTTGCTCCCGAAGACTGTCTTGCTGGCAACGTGTTGTTCTCGAAGACTGTCTTGCTGGCAACGTGTTGCTCCCGAAGACTGTCTTGCTGGCAACGTGTTGCTCCCGAAGACTGTCTTGCTGGCAACGTGTTGCTCCCAAGACTGCCCGACATGGCAACGTGTTGTTCCCCGAAGACTGTCTTGCTGGCAACGTGTTGCTCCCGAAGACTGTCTTGCTGGCAACGTGTTGCTCCCGAAGACTGTCTTGCTGGCAACGTGTTGCTCCCGAAGACTGTCTTGCTGGCAACGTGTTGTTCCCGAAGACTGTCTTGCTGGCAACGTGTTGCTCCCGAAGACTGTCTTGCTGGCAACGTGTTGC
>JBBBDQ010000729.1:1740000-1745000 GCA_037127315.1 Ascarosepion bandense
AATTCTTTGCCCTGAGGGATTTGCTCAGATCAGAGATTTTTCAAATATTGGCATGTGCTGAACCCCATGGTTTGCTAAAAGGCATAACCTTTTAGCTTATGTGTAACTAGTAAAATGATTGTGTGTGTGTATGTATGTATATAATATATATATATATATATATATACCTTCTCTCTAGTAAAAACGAAACATGCCAGAATACTGGAAAAATTAAATCAAAAATTAAACTCTTTGTTGGTCGTTTTTAATGAAACATGTTATATATATATATATATATATATATAACTTTCTAAATCTACTAAATTGTTAAACTAAAAAAATTTGAACTTCCGCAACAAAAATAAAGTAATAGTTAATCATTAATGCTGATCTCAATTTAATGAAATTTTAATACCAATGCCCACCAAGATTAAGTCTGCCCACATATTCTCCAAATTAGAAGTTGCTTTACTCTGACTGCTCCACATTGTACATACAATAATGCCTCCCTGATTAAAGAGGTTTTGCTTGTTTTTAACCTTTTTAAAACCATTCAATTTAAAATAAACTACATCACTTGAAAAGATACAAGAAGTGTCGAAACAAAATAGCTACTTTTGTAGTGATATTGTAACATATCCATGTTATAATTTCTGAATATATATATATATATATATATAGGCAGAAATTATTACATAAATATGGTATATCATTACAAAAAAAGCTATTTTGTTTCAACACTCAGTCACTTAAGTGCCATACGTGATACACGCTTGGGCGATCATCTTGAAAGAGACATGACTGACTGGGCAGAAGTTTGCCATTGCTTTCTGCGGTAGACTGGTTGCCGACCAAGGCTATAGAACCCAATCTGTCCTGTTATTTAACCCATAACTGGAAGGAAGTGACAGATTAATACCTTTCCCAAGGGTATTTGCATGTAAGTGAATACAATGGATTCAACTGGAATTCGAACTCGGCTCCTCGGTTTCTCGTTCCAAGCTGATATCCACTGTACCACAACGCACATCCTGCACATTTCGACACTACTTGTCTTATATTCTGAAGTGTTTGTGTCCTACCATAACTGCATAAATGAGTGTCTGGGTTTTACACATGCTTAATATCATATACCTAACATACATGCATGTACAATGATGAAAATTATAAAATCAGGTGTATATACTTCATATGCACAATTGATCTGCATAATGCAGGTGCAATTAAAATTGTTGAAACAGAATATATAAAATACAGAAATAAATGCATTCATGAACTCGCTTTATATACAGGTATAAAAAGTGTTGTATCCCGGAAGCGGATAAACAGAGAAAGAATAGTGCAAGAAATGTTTCTTAACATTGAGGATATATAAATAGAAATTTATTACACCTCAGTACAATAAACCAAATACAAGTACACCAACAAACAGTTAACATGAATAACAATTAAGGCAATGTCTCTGTATAGGACGTATGCGTCCGTAGTGACGTCTAACTCTCGTCTAAGGCCGATGGCGCTCGACTACTCTCGCATAATGACGAATAATCTCGTATAGTCATGAACACTCTCGATTACTCTCGAGCACTCTCGATCAACCTGTAGTTCGTTCTAATTACGCTCTTTTATAACCCGGGTTACACCCATTCCTGAGTAGGGCGGGATATTTCACTAGAACATTATTATTATTGTGTGTATAACATTGTGTGCCTTTACATTTCACTTTTGTATTTGTTATATCTCGGGAGGAGATAAACAGAGAAAGAATAGTGCAAGAAATAACTCTTAACACCGAGATAGAGATTTATTATACCTCAGTACAATAAACCAAAAACAAGTACACCAACGAACAGTTAACAAGAATAACAATTAAGAAGGCAATGTTTTTGTATATGACGTATGCATCTGTCTTGAGAAGAAGGCTTCCGTCTAGTGACGACTAACTCTCGTCTAAGGCCGATGGCTTTCTATCTCGCTCGTATAATGGCAAAGACTCTCGATCACTACCATGTAATGACGAAGATTCTCGTATCGTCACGAACACTCTGTAGTTCATTCTAGTCCCGGTCTTTTATAACCCGGGCCAAACCCATTCCTGGGTAAGACAGGATATTCCTCCACAACACACTTACGGCAAAAAATTGCGGTCACAGTAATGTTAATATTATCCGTTTTCCTACAAGGAAATATTTGGCATTCACTGACCAACCGCTAAATTGGCACTAACAGAAGGTTATGTTGACTCGCTGGTGGTTTGCCCTTCTTGGTATCCATTGCAACAATCTGGAATTGTTGTATCCTGGGAGGGGATAAACAGAGAAAGAATAGTGCAAGAAATAACTCTTAACACTGAGGATATATAAATAGTGATTTATTATGCCTCAGTACAATAAACCAAATACAAGTACACCAACAAACAGTTAACACGAATAACAATTAAGAAGGCAATGTCTCTGTATAGGACGTATGAGTCCGTCGTGAGAAGAAGGCTTCCGTCTATTAAAGTCTAACTCTCGTCTAAGGCTGATGACTCTTGACTAAAGTCAATGACTCTCGTATAATAATGAAGACTCTCGATCACTCCTGTGTAATGACAAAGACTCTCATATTGTCTCAGACACTCTCGTTTGAAGACGAACTCTCTCAAACACTCTGGAGTTCATTCTAGTCCCTGTCTTTTATAACCCAAGCCATACCCATTCCTGGGTAAGACAGGATATTTCACGACAACAAAAAGTGACTCACTTGCCTACACACATGCCTGCATAAGTGACGCACAGGTTCTCAAATATGGATGCAATATACACTAGGCATAAACACAGTTTACCTTTCATACATACCTACTAAAAGGTAAAAACATGAACGTTAATATATTATGCATACCCTATAAAAAATTTATAAAGCATACACTCCATAAATAACTACCTAACGATGGAAATGTATCAAATATGCCAATATATAACTATATACATACAGTGGAAATATTTTTTGTGCGATGCATTTCATCATTTTGGACTAAAGTAATGTTTTAATTGATGTTATTACATATAGACATGAAGGAGACAGAAAACTGGAATTTTAAACTTTAAAATATTTTCCTAACATTGTTCTGGTACATAAAAATAGTAGTTTGTTTGTTTTATTGTTTACATTGTTATAACTATTGTTCTTACTTTAATTGACATGTTAATGATATTTTTGGCTGTTGTACACTCCGGCCTTCTTTAGGTGCTAAGAATTTCAAACCAGACCCTTTATTTAATTTACTGAAGTATATCATTCTCATTCCATGTGCAATGCTACTTCTGGAAACCATGTAGTTATTTCCCTTTCACTTATCTCTCCAAGTTACTTGTTCACCACTGCTATAGTCTTGTATTGAACTCAGAACTCTTTGGTTCAAGTCACTAGAACTAACCAATGTCTATATACACTGGGCCATGGAATGAGAATGATATATCTCAGTGATTGAAATAAAGGGTTTGGTTCAAAATTTCTAGCACCTGAAGAAGGGCATAGCATGCAATGGCCGAAACATCATAAACATGCCAATAAAGATGAAGACAATAGTCCAAACAATGCAAAATGACCTTGTCTCAGAAATAGAGAGAAATGTTTTCATGTTTTATATTTTTCAGTTATAAGTTGTTTATTTAATAATTTGTGTTGGTCTAGGAATGTGATTACAGCTGTGTTGTTTTTTGTTTTTTTTTCTTACCATCTTTTTTTATTTATTTTAAGCTGATGTAGTTTCTTTTATTTTTGTGGGATATTTTTGGTACAATTTAGTTGTTTTAAATTTTTCCTATATCTTTAGAAATTAGGATGTCTCCTCGATGACTACAATCCTAATTGGTCTTTATATAGAGTTAACTGTTATCTTCCCCCGCCTACATATATATATATATATATATATATATATAAAACTCTTCATATAATCCTCTACCTTGAGTGCTAACAGGCACTGTGCAGAGCAAACTTAACTATAAAAATAAAATGTATTGTGCTTTTCATGTATATACTACTTGTAAATGATTTTTTGTGTAGGGAGATGACAGAAGTTTTCGTTACAGGACTTAAAAATCAAAACTGAAAGTTATTACTGTTACATGTTAAGTGTAACAAAAGAAAAAAATGATTGACCAAAACTCAGAGTTAAATATCACATTAAATAAAAATATTTACAAATATACAGTTTTTGCATTCAAAATTATACCGTCATTACCCAACACCAGTACCTATTCAGTTTTAAACTATTCTAGAGGCTATTGAGTAGAAATAATTTTGGTATGACGGTAAACTGCATCAAGCAGCAAGGCCTCTGATTGGGAGGGACCACCTCTTAATTACTATTATTCCCAGTAATAATATAATAATAGTTTGGGGATTAACTATTTGCCTATAGCTGGGACCCTAACAAGTGCTACCACCCTGACCCAGAGTGGCAGCACTTCTTAGGGTCCAAGCTATGGACAAATAGTTAATCCCCAAACTGGAGTCAAAATAATATGAAAATATAAAAATAGATGTTTATAGAAATATATACAGAAAAATACTTTTATACAAAAATATACATTTTTTTGAAGGGAAATAAATTATCAGCAATACATTTTTTAATACAAAACTAGAAGTCGTCATCTTTTTTTTTTTTTTCTATAAAAAAACAAAAAACTTCCCCGTAAAACCAACCTTCTTTTTTTTTTTTTTTTGGCTCTAAATAACCCACAGTGGTTTATATACTGGTAAACAAAACTGAAATTAACTGCTACTACCGATCCAATAACTGTTAGGTTAGTACCTATAATGCAACATTGTCCAGTAGATTAAAAAAAAGTTCAACGGGCATACTCTGTTAGTTGAATTCAATAAAATGTTTTGGCTGAATGGTTTTTATATATATATATATATCTATATATATATATACACACACACACACACACATATGTGTGTGTGTGTGTATATATATATATATATATATATATATATATATAAAAGAAAAATTGATGCTCCTACTAGAACTG